>JADBJO010008263.1:92069-94569 GCA_016801955.1 Conus betulinus | reverse complement strand
CCGAGAGCACCGAACAATGCAGGACAGAAGCAGAACGCAGGTTGAGAGGGGGGCGGTTGGGGGGGGGGGGGGGGGGGGGGGGGGGCGGGACTGAATTCATTGGTAGCTTGCCAACTGGACGCCACCAGTTCCCCTTGTACTAGCGGTTCTGATTTGGAGCGTTTTCACCAGAAAACGTTTACTCAATTTTGCCAAGCGTTTATCCAGATTCGTCTTCTTTTGCGGCTCGTGGTGACAGCCTTGATGCGTCCCTCTCCGGTCAGCTGAACAATGAACAACAAAAAACGTCTTACAATATTTTTTCCCCCACGCCACACATTTCAGCATCTGAATGCACACATGTACAAAAAGTCCAAGACTGGCGAGTCTGCGATGTGCCCATGCAGAGAGGCCGATAGTGACACCGAGCACACACTACAGGACTGTCACCTCCATGCTACTGCCAGGCAGGACACATGGCCGGAGCCAGTGGCTCTGAGGGCCAAGCTCTACGGGGGACCTGGCGGACCTTCGGAGGACAGCCAACTTCGTGCGGGCAACTAGCATCACCATCTGAGTGTTCGGGAAGAAGAAAGAAGAAGAAGAAGAAGAAGAAGAAGAAGATTTCAGCATCGCTGTAAACAACCACACCCAGTTTGTCTTACCACGAACGCTGGCTGTTCACAGTGGAAATCATTTTCAGATCGTCGTGGGGACACCCAGGAGAGGGGACACCGCACTGCTGCCGAGTCCCTTCGGTGATGTTCTGACCTAGCAATATGCAGGATACCGCCTGACGATGATTCGTGACTTTAGTCTTGGGGCTAGGGCTCAGGGGCGTCCTCTTCCGCAAGGTGCCACCAGTGTGTCCATCCAACGACAGTCCCCGTTTCTTAGCTGACACCGAAAACTACTCCCCGAGTTATAGTTGTTTTCACAGTGGAAGGTTATATTCAGAAATGGAACTTGTCGTTACATGTTTACCCAATACCGGTTTTTTTCTATATTTGGATTGATTCTACACGCAAGGAAAGACCGAGATTTTGGGTAATTTTTTTTTGCTCTTGATCGCGCGAGTGCCATGCGCGCGTTTGCGTGTGTAGTGTGTGTGTGTGTGTGTGTGTGTGTGTGTGTGTGTGTGTGTGTGTGTGTGTTTGAGAGAGAGAGAGAGAGAGAGAGAGAGAGAGAGAGAGAGGGAGAGAGAGAGAGAGAGAGCGAGAGAGAGAGAGAGAGAGAGAGAGAGAGAGAGAGAGAGAGACAGAGAGAGACAGACAGACAGACAGACAGACAGACAGACAGACAGACAGGACAGAGACAGAGCAGAGACAGAGACAGAGGCCAGTTAAACAGCAGCGAAAGAGACTGGGGCTGTAATAGACTGTTGACCGACCTGATAGAATCGGATGGATACAGTGGTTTCCCCTTATCACCCCCTTTTCATCACTCGGCTCCTCCACCCCCGCGGCCTGGGCAGCTCACCCCTCCTCCCCCGGGCCCACACCGGGCGGGATCTGCCGCTTGGCACGCGACAGGGGAGATAACGCCCGTGCAGCACGTGCGGCACGCGGTGACATCCGGGGCCTCGATCAGAACCGTCCCCGGGTTGTCAGGTGCGAGGATCGGAACAGGACCCAGGGAAGATACGGACAACCTGGGCGCGTTCTTGGGATAGGTGGGGGTCATAAAACGCTTGTTGCATGCGTATGAATATTCATGAGTGATTACGTTGTTGTTGTTGTTGTCCTGTTCTTACTGCTCTTGACGCTTTCGTCAAATGACAGACAAGTTGTTTAGACCGTCACACGAATCGAAGAGCACTTGCTTGGACTGAGATGACCGAGGCAGGGGCTAACTGATGACACACACACACACACACACACACACACACACACACACACACACACACACATATGCACGCACGCACGTACGCACGCACGCACGCGCGCGCGCGCACACACACACACACACACACACCACACACACACACACACTGGAGAACTGTGGTGGAAACGGGGTGGGGAAGGGTGTGTGTATGTGTGTAAAAGTGGGGAAGAGGGGTGGGGGGGGGGGGGGGGGGGGGGGGCTCGTTACAGGTCGACACGATCATTTGACGACGGCCAGCTGGACAAACGACGATTTCCATATGAAACAGGCTGTCAGCAACTGTCAACCGCTACAGCCAGCCACGAGCGACACCTTTCCGCCTAGAGAAAGGAAGAGACTCGATTTCGGATCATTATTTATTCACGCACCGGGCCACCGCCTTAGAAGGGAGGGGCGGGTGGAGGGGGTGGTGGGGGGGGGGATTGAAGGGGAGTAACCCCGAGCATTTCACTGCGATGTTTTATTGTCATCATAATATCGGAACGTCACACAGTGCATTGACACAATGCCGACTGATCTCGACGTCAACGGTTTTTTTTTTTTAAATTTTTTTTTTTACGAAAAACAAAAGAAAAAGAAACAAACAAACAAAAAAATAAGAAAAATGTCTCGCGTTTCGCGATTAGATGCCAGAAAT
>JADBJO010008263.1:47069-49569 GCA_016801955.1 Conus betulinus | reverse complement strand
CCAAGACATGTATAAGTTCGCTGCATTCACACATCGTGAAAGCTGAGCTACAGCAAGATGGAAAACAGCGTCATCAACAACAGCGACAGCGACACTACATCAAGATCCAGGACGGTGGGCGGGTGGTTCACTCCTTCATAAGAGAAGCACGGTACACATATTGATTTACTTCAGTGTCAGCACATCAGCTCACGTGGATAACCGCCGAAGTAGAACGGGGGCAAGGGGACCTGCCAGACACCACCCTAACCCCACCAGAACGACCAAGCCTTCAGATGGGCAGCGACGGAAGTGTGTGATGGTTGTATTCAGCTTCCGGAGTGGTAACTCGCAACGTGGCGAATGCAAACCTGATGTGTCCCCTATAGCCAGAGACAGCAGAATGATTCGTCCTCGTTGCTTTCGCTCTCAGCACACGTACCTCTTTCTTCCTTTTTTTCTGAGTAGGCAGGCTGGTGCTTCTGCGGACTCTGCCTGTATAGACAGGCAGTGGAGTTTTGTGTGTATCACCGTTTTTTATTATCCCGCCATTAAGGCAGCCATGCTCCATCTTCGGGGAAGGTGCATGCTATGTGCAACGTGCTGTCCATACCAACGGCCAAACTGGCCTTCCCTTCGGAAAGTTAGTGATGGGATTTGACGTGTGTGCAAGATGTTGTGCGTGCGTTCACACACGGAACCTCGGTTTATACTCTCATTCGAAGGACTGTATGGGGAATGGAGTCAGAACCATTGTTAACTCCGAGGGAAAAATCCCCCCCCCCCCACCTCCCCATGAACCGAAATTCGAACCTGCAATCCCAGGATCACGAGTCCGGCGCTCTACCAACTGAGCTGTTCCGGCCCCCTCAGCACACCGTAATTATCAATTTGACGAATTCTGAAGACATGAGGCCATCACCTGGTGCAGGACAGAGGAAGGTGAACGGCACATGCTGAAAGAGACTGTATTCTGGGGTGAGCGCAGTTCGCCGGTGACGTTAGGAACTGAACATCAGCGGAGCCAGCTTATGGGCCGGATCAGCCGACACAACATTCCCGAAGCTGGAGTATCGCTGCACACCAAACTCCACTCCCTTTGTTGAGTAGATGGGATTAATCCTTGCCTGTCTATACGGGGAGTGTCCGCAGGAATATCAGCCTGCGTACGCACAGAGAGAGAAAGAAAGAAAAAGAAAGAAGAAGACAAAGAAAGCACAAAACATAGAAGAGGAAAAATGGGTCCTTAGTGATGTTTATGAAGAATTGATCCGTTTTGTCACCGGCGTTTGCTGAGACCCCAAAGGTTTGGCACACAACAGAAGGACACGGCTGAGGTGCTGTTCAGTGTTGCGCCCCTGGGACTGTCCCTGCAGTGAATGCAGGAGGGAGAGAGGGAGAGAGAGAGAGAGAGAGAGAGAGAGAGAGAGAGAGAGAGAGAGAGAGAGAGAGAGAGAAGAAAAAAAGGGGTGATGCCGGGTGTGACACGTCAGAATCCCTCCTAGCAGGAGGAAACCGTACAACTCGCTCGCTTTTCAAGCAAAGTTTTCTCTCCGTTGTGTTTTCTTTCCGTCAACGATCAAAAGTGGATTCGACGAGGGTCCTACGCATGCTACATCAGCTTAACAAATAGGCTGGGCTCTGTGTGTGTGTGTGTGTGTGTGTGTGTGTGTGTGTGTGTGTGTAAACGAATTGCACCCGTAATATTTGACAGATGGCAGCACTCTTTTAAAGGGAAATTCTCGCTCTCTGTCTGTCTGTCTGTCTGTCTGTCTGTCTGTCTGTCTCTCTGTCACTCTCCCTCTCTCTCTCTGTCTTTCACTCTCTGTCACCTCTCTCCCCTCTGTCTTCTGTCTTCTGTCTCTCTGCCTCTTGTCTCTCTGTCTCTCTGCCTCTCTCTCTCTCTCTCTCTCTCTCTCTCTCTCTCTCTCTCTCTCTCTCTCTGTATTATATCCTAAGTCCCTACACTGGGACAAGGGCCAGATGAAAAAGAAAAAGGACATTATTCTGCGTATCTGTCATCCATGGGAATACAGGTTTTTGATCATCCAATCTCTCGAAACATCGAAACCTGTCGTGTCTTGTCTTGTACTTTCTTTGTCCGTGTTATCGGGGGGGGGGGGGGGGGGGGGGCGGGGGGGGGGGGGGGGTTTTCTTTCTTTAAAATTCGTTTAAAAAAAAAAAATCGGACGGGTAACTGCATAATGAAACTCGTCGACAAGTTCTGGCAGACAAGACAGGATCACCTGATCAGATCAGTTCACATGGTAGTGGTAGTAGTAGTAGTAGTAGTAGTAGTAGTAGTAGTAGTAGTAGTAGCAGCAGCAGCAGCAGCAGTAGTAGTAGTAGTAGTAGTAGTCGCTCTAGGCGAAGTCTGGCGGCGGCGCCTCCGCCCCCCTCCCCCACCCCCAGCAGCCCCACCCTCATCCCCCCTCCCCCCCGCTCCACATAGCCTTGAAGCAAGTCACACTCTTCATGACACCAGAGTTCTCTGTCTGATATAACTGCCTTCCCTCCCTTG
>JADBJO010008263.1:12136-27880 GCA_016801955.1 Conus betulinus | reverse complement strand
TACCGTTGCTTTCTGTACCCAGTTTCATCGTGTGTTCTGGTGTTCTTGCGTCTGTGGGTTTCTTCGTGGCTTCTTTGGTTGTGGCTGCCTTCTCTGTTCAGGATCAGCATGGGCCAGTTAGTTTCTAGTAAGTCGTGTTGTTGTCACTTGTAATGTTCCTTCATTCTTGCACAAAGGTTTTCACCTTCTCACGACCCCCTCTTTGGCAGTACTTGATTCAGGGGGAGCCCCATTTTAAACCATCGACCCCCCCCCCACACACACACACACCCCCATACCCCCCACCCCAGTGCCCCACTAACTTCTCTTTGAAAGGAGGGCTGCCATTAAAGTCCAAAAAATGGGTCCACTTATGTGTTTATTTGGCATTTGTGGAGCACGTAGGACTTTTTTCTGATTTCATTTACCCTTGCCTCTGACTGCAAACACACATACACACATGCGCGCGCGCGCGCGCACACACACAACACAACACAACACACACAACACAACAACACACACAACACAAAGGAGAGAAAAAAGTCTTTGATTAAGGACGTAAGTTTTGACAGTGGGAAGCCCTTGAACTCATTTTAGACTCTTATATCTGCTGTATTTGGAGTGTGTTTTTGTTAAAAGCCACGAAATTGCTGTGGTGGATGGTGTGTGTGTGTGTGTGTGTGTGTGTGTGTGTGTGGTGTGGGTGTGTGTGTGTGTGTGATGTTTAGGGGGGAGGGGCGGACAAGAGTGAGAGATGGGCAGGAGGGCACTGCCCCCCACTTACCAAACAACAACAACAAAGGGGGGGGGGGGGGGGGGGGGGGGGAGAGTACCTTTTAGCTCCCCAAATATTTGAAGCCTCAAAATGCGAACGGCATATTATGGTTTACCCTGCCTCCCCCCCCCCCCAGCCCCTCTCTCCTCTCCTTCTCCCTATTTCATACAGGAATTTGGAAAAGAATACCCTTTCTGAGAATTTGTAACATGAGAACCCCCCCCCCCCCCCCCCCCCCCCCCTTTTAAAAGAATTTTGCCTCCCCCCTCCCCACCCCCTTATTTAAAGTAAAGAATTCCAAACCATCCCTGACTTCATCCCCACCCCCTCCCCCTTAACTGCTTTTGTCAGTTCAGGCTGGCCCGCCCAATGCGAAATATCTTCCGACGCCACTGACTTCGAATGTGTTCTTGCTGCTCCCTGATTCCATAGAAATTTTACGGTTTACACTTTCAACTTCCAATTGCCCCCTACCCCCCATCCCCACCCCTGCTCCTCCTCCTGCCCCCCCCCCCCCCCCCCCCCCCCCGCCCCCTTCTTTATGCATGTATGACCCACCTATGTTCAACATCAGTTTATTTCAACGTAATTATGTATTTGTTACCCCTGGTCCCTCCACTCTTCATTTTGTCCTTCGCCTCTGATTTTCTGTTTCAAGAAAAAGGTGAATTAATAGTAAAACGGCATGTTGATATTGCTTAAGACATGAGAAATAACTAAGCATGTAACGTTTCAAGTACTGAAGAAAGTACGTTGAATGTCATTGTAACTGACCCAAGACCATCCTTCTCTCTCTTACTCCTTCCCCCTTCTCTTCTGTCTGTCTGTCTGCCTCTTTGTCTGTCTGTCTGTCTGTCTGTCTGTCTGTCTGTCTGTCTGTCTCTGTCTGTCTGTCTGTCTCTCTCTCTCTCTCTCTCTCTCTCTCTCTCTCTCTCTCTTACGCGTTTCTGTTATTATGATTTACCTGTTGACTTACGGTAGCATGAATACCTTTTGTGTGGACTTTAATAATTCCGCTATCATGTCACTTCCGCATCATGTTGGCCTCTATAAACTGTGTGTGTGTTGTTGTGGGGTTGGGGTGGGGGGGGGGGACGCTGCTCTTTATGCAGGAGAGAAAAAAGGTTAAAAAAAAAAAAAAAAAAAGGCTGTACAAGTCAGCAGAGAGAGGACATACAGACGCCAGCTCAATTTCCACTTCTGATAACTCTTAACCCCGTCCCCACTCCCTCCCGTCCAGCCTAAATTCCCCTCCCTTCTTCCAAATATTCCCAACTCCCTCCCGTCCCCCCCCCCCCCCCCTTCCAATATTCCCCCCCCCCCCCCCCCCACCCCCGTCCCCCTACGCCCCTACGTCCCTCGTGTCACTCCCGTCTCTAGAGAAACGTTGTAAAATGGGAAGAAACGATACAATTTTTAAAGAAAGATTCTTATCACGTTAATCGTCATACAGGTCTTTTCTGCATTTTTTTTTTCATACTCCCCTCCCGCACAAGAGCTTTTTTCTCATCAAAAACTACTAAAACCGATAGTTGAAATCTGAAGCTGTTGTGTCATGTTCCAGTATTTCATTTATTTCTAAAGCCCGAAAAGACCTGAATGAATGACGGAAAGCAGTGTTTGGAATAAAAACAAGGGAGTACACCTAGTAACATCAAGTTTCCCGCCTTTTTTTCGTGTGCAGACGTGTTTGAAAATGATTTATGTTTTACATACCTACACACACGGTCATTTACAAGCTGACACCGATAAGTTGAGAAGCCGGTACCCTCAGCACGACCTGCTTTAATCCACCTAAGACTGATTGCCGTGAGAAGATTCCATTTCATGCCCCTCTCCGGAGTAGCTCAGTCGGTAGAGCATCGGACTGGTAATCTTGGGGTTGCGAGTTCGCATCTCCGCCGGGCCGTTTCGGTGCGGGGGGGGGGGGGGGGGGGGGGGGGGGGGGGGGGGTCCCTCGGAGTTAACATTGGTTCGGACTCCATTGCCCACACAGTCCTTCGAATGAGACTACAAACCGAGGTTCCGTGTGTGAACACACGCACACCATCTTGCACACACGTAAAATCCCATCACCAACTTTAGGAAGAGAAGGCCAGTTTGGCCGTTGGTACAGATGACACGTTACACATAGCATGCACCTTCCCCGAAGTTGGAGTATGGCTGCCTAATGGCGGGACAAAAAAATGGTCATACACAAAAAAGTGTCAGGATAATCAACATGATGATTGTGGACACTAAAAGAAAGAGGAAGAAGAAGTAGAAAAAAAAAAACCTTGATGTTTAGTTAAAATGAGCCGATTACTGTAAAGGTGGGTGATGCTCTTGGACGTTTAAAGTGTAAAATTGATGACCCATATATTTTTTTTAAAAGCTCTAATCTCAGAGTGCAATTCGGTGATTGTTCAATGCCGATCCAGTTCCAATATGGAATCATGTTCATCTTTAAACCGGAGGAGGGTGCTCGTGTACCCAGCGCGCTGCACCCCCCCCCCCCCCCCCCCCCCCCCCCCCCCTTCTCCACACACACAAATACATATTTCCCCCTTCATCAGTTCTGCAACAACCCTGCGTTAATGATTAGAATTGAGCATTTCTGACCATCTTCAATCGTGTCTGCCACTAGGCTGACCTTGATCGATAACAGATATAATAATGATAGTCATAATTATATATATATAGTAGTAGGCCTATTAATAATGATAATAATAGTCGGTGGAAACGAATATAAATGATTAGTGAGCAAAAGGCTGAAAGTACTACTGGCAACAAGGAGGAATAAAGGGGGGGGGGGGGGGGGGGGGGGGGCAGGAATGGAACCACATAGACCTACCTACACCCACAAACTTCTCCACAAACTTCTCTCTCTCTCTCTCTCTCTCTCTCTCTTAATATATGTGAGCACTACAACTACAACAACAACTGCTACTACTGCTGAGTAAAAGGCTAAACAATCTATTTGATGGGGGGGGGGGGGGGGGGGGGGGGGGTGAGGCACACGCACACACACACACACACACACACACACACACACACACACGCACGCACGCACGCACGTTTCTTTGTATGGGGGGGGGGGGGGGGGGGGGTAAGAGACCCGTATTTAGAGGGCAATTAAATACCATGCTGCTGGGAAAAAAAAGATATGCATACACAGAAATGAAACCTCTTTTCCTTCTTTTTACTTTTCCATGATCACGATAATCTTCATGGAAGAACAACTAATGGTATTCTACAATATGCACATAAAAGACTAAATCTAAAGATAAAGATGTAGGCCTACGTGGAAAATACAGTTAGGTTAATGGCTCCTAAATCTGTGGTGACAAAACTGATACGCCACCATGTCTTATAGCCTTCCATCATTACGCTTAATACACGGGCGAAGGTTAAGGAGGGTGGGGAAACGTGGTAGTATGGATGGAGGAGAAAGCGTAATGGTGTGGGATTTGGGAAATGTTATTATTGGTCATGTATTCAAATGTACCAATATTTGCACTGCTGGTCCGGGAAAGCGGTCACCCATATCTGGGCCCTGTACTGGTAGGCCTACTAATTTAGCATGCAATAATGAAAATAAGAGCTACTTCCTTGTGACCTTGACTGTGAACCAACGGCACTGACATGTTATCATAATTATCATATATCAAATCAACGATTCATCTTACAGGCTTTATCAACCGTTTGCCTGAATATTCAGACAGAAGTAATCAGCTTACATTTTTTTTTTTTTTTTTTTTACATGAGTGCGCTGTTGCTTTGTGATAGCTAGTTTCCTGTAGGGAAATTGGTCTGAAGCGACTAAAAGCCTAGTTTTTAATGCGTTTTTAAAACTGTTAAGAGTTTCCATGGTGGCAATGTGAGTTGGCAGATTTGTGACACAGGTTTATAACTCTGTTGGTAAAAAAAATGCAGAAATGAAATGAGAGAAAAATGTTGCTAGTTTCAGTGGGTGTCCCCTTTGTGTACACTGTTGTTGAAAGTGAACAGATTTCGTGTGGCGTTCTTACCAACATGGCCGTACAGGCCTCAGACATAATTATGAAGTACCACTCAGCTTCTGATGCATAGGCTTGGAAGTTGTTGGAAGTTCAATCTCTCCTTTGATGTCAATGTACTAAATTTTGCTTGGTAAAGCATTTCTTAACATTTTCTGTTACGTTCATATGCTTTCTTAGATTTGGGGGCCTATGCCACATTTCCGTAGTCATTAGATCTGCGCAGCGATTTGAAAACAAATATAGCCTAAGCGTTAAGTCTTTATTAGTTATAGTTGCAAAGTGTGGCGACTGCAGGCAGAAATCTAAACAAATTTTAAATGTTATTAATAGCGAACCTTCAAGAAAACGTAGACAAACGAATCACAAGGCAAATCCCTTCTTTTTTGTCTTGTGACCATTTGTCTCCGTTTTCTTAGCGGTTCGCTATTAATTACATGTAAATTTTGTTAAGTCTTTATGTACAAACTCGATGAAAATAAACGAGTAAATAAAAAAAAAAAAATGCGTAAGTCTCCGACAGTGTGAAAACGAATTCTGAAATCCTCCCGATCGGAAGGTCCATTGCTTCAATGAACTGGCGAACTGCTAAGTTTTAACGGTCACCATCTCTAGGCCTACCAAACGCCATGAGAACAGGGGAAAGCACGCTGACTGACTTTCAAGTGCAGTCATACGTGCCGTTCGAAAATGCCTCAATCAGTCAATGGGAAGTGAGGGCAAATATTATCCTGTATTTCACCATAGTCACTGCATTCATTGTGAGTTTGAACTGCTGCAACTCCTTCCAGAGGTAACTTTCCTTGATCAGTGACATGAACGTCTGGCAATGTGAGGAAGAGAAAGACCCAGGTGTGTAACTTTCGACAAAAATTTGCTCTTTTGACAAACATATTGCGAATAGTACTACCAACAAGGCCAACTGAATGATTGGAATAATAAAAAGACCCTTTACATTTATAGAAAAGGACACACAAATAAAGGATTACTCACACCAGGAAAGATTAAAATATCGACAACTTCCAACACTTAAGGCAAGAAGAATAAGAGGAGACTTGATAATGATTCAAACGTATAAGATATTTAATGGTATTGATGATGTTGATAGGGCATGCATTTTTTGTGCTGCACAGAAAGATACAACAAGGAACAGTGAAGATAAGATATTTAAACAATATTCCAGAACTAATTTGAGAAAATTTACATTTACTAACAGGAGTAACCAAATTTTGGAATGAATTAACTAACATCAAATGTGCACGTAGTATTAATGTATTTAAGAACCTCATAGATAAACATGAATTAAAAACTAAAATGAAATATGAAATCGATGGATGATTAGACTGAGCTAGCCTATGACTGGGACCAACAGACATAAAAACACACACACACACACACACACACACACACACACACACACACACAGAAGGGGGGTATAAAGCCTAAATAGGCTAAAGTGTTTTGATACAACGCCCCAAATCCTGATCCTGATCCTGATCCTGGCAAATTTTAATGGCTTTCAGTGACTTGGCTAGATGTAGAGATCACATCCCACTCCTTTTTTTCGCTGAGGACTCGTGATTGTTTTGTTGGTCATTTCAGGATCAGGATTTGGGGCATTGCATCAAAACAACTTAGCTTATAATTTGAGTACATAACAGAAAGGGAGGAGGTTTCGTGTAATTTTGAAATGTGTGAGGATGTGCCACGTCCAATTTTCTCTTTATTTTTTGATTTTCAAACAAACTCGGGAAAACTTTTACCTGACACGTCCTCGCTCGTGTTTTGTTTTCTGCTATGCTGAGTAACAACTGCAGGCCAGGGTAACTGGCTGAGGAAGTGTGGATAACTGGATTGGGGTGGTCATTGTATTGTTCAGGCTTGTACTGTAAACATGTTTGGTAGGAATGTGTCCAGATCAAAGAACAAACACCACCACCAGAAAGCAAAAGCAAAAAAAAACAAAAAAAAAATGGAGATTGTACAAAAAAATATCAAAATCTGACATATGACAAGAAAGCTTTTTTTTTTGTTTGTTTGTTAATCAGATTCCCCCCCCCCCCCCCCCCCCCCCCCCCCCCCCCCCCCCTCCCTTCCCTCTCTCTCCAAAAGAAAAGAAGAAAAAGAAAAAGTTGCAATGCACTAGGTATGCCAGTACAAAACAGGGTCAGGTGTCCACCAACATAAGGGTCACTGCAGGTGATGACAGGTGACAGCAGGTTGAGCAACAATGGCTGTTGCAATCCACTTATACCCCATTTCAGCGCTTACAATTTTGGGGGGTGAAGAAAAGATATGTCTGAACTTACCAGCTCTTGTGGAACTCTGCAAACACTTAAAAATGAAAAAAAATCTAGACCCAGGTTAAGTTACATGAACTGAACAGGTCCCTGTTATGAATATCTTTGGCTGTCTAGGTGAAGACACACTTCAGAACTTAAAATGATGTGTTAGCTTCACACAAAATTTACCTCGACTAGTTTAATTGGAAAGTTATCAACATGAGAATGACATGTTCCATCTACAAAGGTACATTTCAAATGATATCAGTGTAACACAAAACAGTTCTTACTGGATATGACTGTCTCTTCTCTCGACATATTCCATCTACGAAGGTACATTTAAAATGATATCGGTTACACACAAAACAGTTTTTACTGGATGTGTCTGTCTCTTCTTTATGATGCTAAAAGGCAAAATGACCATACATGTGACCGACAGTCAGCATGAGGATGACAGTTTATGAAAGAGGAGTGGGGAAGAGAGGACAGAGAAAGGGGGGGGGGGGAGGGGAGAAAGAGAAAAGAGAGGAAAGACGGTGGGGGATGATGGTAAAGCATGAGCTGGATCACAATCAGAAGGACTGTATGTGTGTGCGTCTGTTTGTGTCACACTCTGTGTGTGTGTGTGTGTGTGTGTGTGTGTGTGTGTGTGTGTGTGTGTGTGCACGCGGGCACATGCGCGCATGCATATGAAAAGAGAATGGCAAGATTGTGACTGAAGGGAGGAAAGGAGGGGATAGAGTGACAAGGGGGTGAGGGGTGGGGGGGGGGAGGGTGGGTCAACGCAGGCTGAAAGAAATATTAAGAAAAGCAGCGTAGAGCAATGTTTCAAAAAGTTGGACATCCTTTTCAGCCAGCATAACACCAGATATTTGACACTATTTAAGCAGTCAGAATCAGCACACAGTAATATCATGCTATTTTAAAAAAAGAACAACTGTTATTCTTCCATTCAAAACAAAACAAAACATAACAAAGGAAAACCCTCTAAACTAGCTCTTACAATGAAATATCACTACTCCCAAAACCAGTGATATATACGTGTAGTGGACCAAAGGTGATACAGGTTGGTAGGATAAAAGGAGTAAGTAATGGAGTACAGGAAAAAAAAGAAGTTAGAGGATCCTACTCAGTTCAGAAACATAATATAGATCCTTATTGTAATGTGTACAGATTGCAACAAATTAACAATCAAAGACTTAATTTATAGTGGTACAGCAGTGGGAATTTTCAACTTGTGTTTTCCATCACAAAGGATGGCCTCAGTCAGCCCCCCCCCCCCCCCCCCCCCCCCCCCCCCCCCCCCCTTATCTACACACCCCTTCTGCAGCATCCTCTCACTCTTCCCTCCTCCATTCCCCCTATCTTCCCCTCAGTGTGAGACAGGACACTGAAATCACATGAAAAATAGCATTGTGTGGAAATCAAGGACATCAGGGTTACCAGGGTAGTCATTTCCAATGTTAATAATAAAATGTCAATTTATATAGCGCCTGTTGTCTGAAAATTAGGGCTGTAAGCGCTTTACACAACCAACAATACACACACATACACACGCTTGTGTACCCACGCGGGAGCGCTTGCATGCTCACGCACAACCACACACCCACGTTCACAGACACATGCATGCATGTACGCACGCACTCACATCAACATAGCCTGCAAGCAACACAACCACCAGAAAACTTAAGACTTTGTGTTCAATGTACATGCTGGATGAATATTAGCTCATAAAATACCCAAACTAAGAAAAAGAAAAGCCAAGAAAGAATCGCAGATTATTTCTAATGGGACAAAACATGACTTAAAGAAAAAGAGTAAGTAAATAAGAGTGATGGTGAAAAGGGAAACAAAGCGTTTAAAAAGGATGAAAAAACAAACCAAACCAAAACAAAACAAAAAAATTGAAGCGAAAAGCACACACACACAAAATAAAAGCAAGAATACTAAGAAGGTGCCATCTCTCCATCTATCCTCATTTGGGTGTTTTGTTCAAAACTGATAACAGGGAGGGCTAGGGCTAGTTTTAACATGAAATTTGAAAGATTTCAGAATTCATGTAGTACACAACTTTCTGCTGACC
Organism: Conus betulinus; assembly: GCA_016801955.1. NCBI lineage: Eukaryota > Metazoa > Mollusca > Gastropoda > Neogastropoda > Conidae > Conus > Conus betulinus. Next base: position 18,763 of record JADBJO010008263.1, on the reverse strand, counting down.
CTATTGAAGAAGTGATGCCCACATGAAAAACTTCAATCGATACCCATCTAAAATGGATAGTTTACATGGTTTCCATACTCTTTGGTTGATCTGTAAATCCTTTGGAAGCACCTAGCATTAGAAATGACTCTGGCTGCTGAAACACTTGCCAACGTTTTACTGACATTTTTTTTAAACACAGTATGGTCATGGTGAGTACAGGGTAAGAAGAGTGTATTCAATGTGCTGTATAATTCTTTTTCTTTTTTGTTTCAACTTTAAGTTGAAGTACCCCCTAAAAAATGTCATCATTTTTTTTCATGAGGAATAGTCAGTTTGAAACACTGCAAATTCTTAGGATCACCCCCAAGTGAAAAAAAAAAAATGGGGAAAAGAGTGTCTCCAAATGTACATGGCAATGACCTGCTCAGACTGATAGTACAAGCAGTTTGTGCCTAGTTAATGGGAGTGCAGTGAAGCCACTGCACTGATAGTTAGTTGTCTCCCTTCTGGCAGTCAGACACAACCCAAATTTTTTTCTTAAACATCCATATTCCTATGGGATGGACAGCTGCCAAATTCTGCTGGGAACTACTCTCACATTTGTTCATTTCTCTTGTCATGATAAAGGGTACCTTTATTTCAGTTTTTCAGTTTTTTTTTTTTTTGTTTTTTTTTTTTCCAAACCCACCTCCTCTAAGACATTATTTTTGTGACAGGAGGCAAAAAAAAATCATTTTTTTTTCCCCAAGGGACAATTTATGATCAGTGTATTAGCGTCAAAGTACAAATTTAGTCCTATATCAATGTTAATGTGAAAATTATTATTCTTTGCTGTGCACAGCTTAAGTCGGTGCATATGTGTGCCTCTGTTGAAGAGCAGTTTACATTTCAGAACAGTCAAAAAGAGTGCAGGAGTTGTTCATAGGAGAGAAAAAAGAAACAAAAGGGGACAGTGGGGTGGAGGGTGCAGTGGGAGGGGGGGAAGGGAGGAGAGGGACTGGGTAAGAAGTGGGAGGAAGGGTGCAGTTGGATGTGAGAGGACGGGGGTGGGGGGGGTGGGGGGGGGGTAGGGGGAGAGATGGAAATGCACCATCAGTACCACACATATACTCAAGCACATGCACATATAAACTCTCACACACACGCATGCACACATGCACGCATGCACACACGGACACACACACACACACACACACACACACGCGGGGCACACACACGCACACACACACACACACACACACACACACACACACACACACACACACACACACACACACACACACACACACACACACAAACACACAAACTTGAATGAAGACTTCTTTCCAGCTTTTTTGATCATCTGTTCAGCAGAAAATCAAACATTAATTGACAGTTTTAGAGACATGCTACATGCTAATGTGAAACCATGTATATAGAACAACATGTTAAAAACAGAATACCCCGTCTCCCTTCCACCCATGCAGCCAACACCATTCCACCTATCCCAACAACTTACTGTTGTTTCTACCCACCTCTGCTGGGTTGCTAAGGAGTCCAAAAGATATTAAGAGTTTTGCAAGAAAGTAAGAGGGGAGGGGAAGAGAGTGTGTGTGTGTGTGTGTGTGTGTGTGTGTGTGTGTGTGTGTGTGTGTGTGTGTGTGTGTGTGTGTGTGTGTGTGTGTGTGTGTGTGTGTGTGTGTGTGTGTGTGGTGTGTTGGAGGAGTGTGGTGATCAGAAGAAAACAGTGTGTGTGTGTGTTTTGGGGGGGGGGGGGGGGGGGGGGGTGTCTGTGTGTGCAGGGGGGGAGAAGAAGACAAAGGAATAATAAGAAAGGATGGGAATGGGGAAACACACACACACACACACACACACACACACGCACACACACACACACACACACACACACACACACACACACACACACACACACACATATGCAGACACCTCTTTCCACAATGCAATAAGCCTAGTGTGTTTAATGTACATGATGGAAAAGTATTTGCAGATAAAATACCAAACTGTCTAAGAAAAAAGAATAAACTGAGAAAGAATAACATACTTGTAATAGAACAAAGCATAATTTAAAGGGGTGTCTAAGAAAAAGAATAACCGAGAAAGAATAACATACATGTAAAAGAACAAAGCATAATTTAAAGGGGTGTCTAAGAAAAAGAATAACCGAGAAAGAATAACATACTTGTAAATAGAACAAAGCATAATTTAAAGGGGTATCTAGGAAAAAGAATAACCGAGAAAGAATAACATACTTGTAATAGAACAAAGCTTGTAAGAAAAAAGAATAACCGAGAAAGAAGAAACATACTTGTAAAGACAAAGCATAATTTAAAGGGGAAAAAAGTAAATAAGAGTAATGGTGAAAAGGGAAACAGCATCAGAATTCAAAACAAAACAAAGAAGAAAACGATAAGAAGGTCCAATCACTCCATCTAGCCTCATTATTTGGGGTTTCTGTTCAAAACTGATGACAGGGAGGGTTTAAAGCTAGTTTTAAATGAAAGTTGAAAAGTGTCCAAATTCATGTACACAACTTTCCTCTGACCCTATTGAAGAAAAAAAAAATGCCCATATGAAAAACTTGAAATTACTTTACAAACTAAAATGAACAGCTTACATGGCCCTCCCTCACACTGAGGCTGAGTCTGTGAGTTCTTTACTTGAAAGCACCTGCTATTAACTCTGTGACAGCATTAAACAGGCCATTTGCAAGTTTGGCTAGCATTGAAATGACACTGGCTGCTGTAGCACCTGCCAACAACTTTTTGCTGACATTGTTTTCAACTTTAATTTGAAGTATCCTCCTGAAAACTCACTTTTTTTGTGATGATAAGTCAGTTTCAAACTCTGAACATCCTTTGGATCACCCCACGTGAAAGAAAAAGGTGTGTGACAAAAGATTCTGTCATGTGTATGCACACAGTAACCTGCTGGTACTGATATTACAAGCAGTTTGTGCAAGGTTAATAGGAGTACAGTGAAGCCACTGCACTGACAGTTAGTTGTCTCCCTTCTGGTAGTCCAGGCACAACTAAAAACTTAGTCATGAAAATCAGTTTTTATTTGGGATGGATGGGGTTTTTATTTGGGATGGATAGCTGCCAGATTTTGCTGGGAAATATCCTTATTTGAGATGTGATTTTTTTTTGTTCATTTTTTCCCCAAAACCCGCCTCCTGTAAGATATGATTTTTGTGACAGGAGGCAAAAAGATCATCTGTTTTTTTCCCCACATGGACATATCATGACAAGTATATTGATATCAATTAAGTAAAAAATTTGATTCTGTAGCAAAGTTAATGTGAAAGTTATTCTGTGCTGAAGAGAGCCCAAGTCAGTGCATGTGTGTGTGTAAGTTGAACAGCAATCTGAATTTCAAAACAAAGAGTGCAGGATTTGTTGATAAGAGAGAAAAAAAAGAAAAAAAAAAAGAGGGGACAGTGGTGTGGAGAGTAGAATGGGATGGGGGAGGGGAAAGAGGGACTGGGTGAGAAGTGGGGGAAGGGTGCAAAAGGATGTGTGTGTGTGTGTGTGATGTGTGTGTGTGTGTGTGTGGTGGGGGGGGGGGGGGGGGGGGGGGAGACATGGGGGAAAATGCACACTCGGCACCACACACACACACACACATATACTCTCTCTCTCTCTCTCTCTCTCTCTCTCTCTCTCTCTCTCTCTCTCTGTCTGTCTGTCTGTCTCTCTCTCTCTCTCTTAATATATCCTGATCTGAAGACCTCATTGCATCTTGTTGGCCATCTGCACACTAGAAAAATGATACATAAAATGACAGTTTAAGAGACATACTACAGATTAGTCTGAAACCATTTACTACAAATTAGTCTGAAACCGTTACTACAAATTAGTCTGAAACCATAGATACACCAACATGTTAAACAGAACATCCCATCCTCTTCCCGCCCGTACACCCCACACCATTCCAACCTACCCCCACAACCAACTGTTGTTTCTACCACTCACCTCTGCTGGGCTGCTAAAGAGTCCACAAGCTATTACAGTTTCTGAAGACAGTGAGAGGGGAATGAAAGAAGTTTGTGTTTGTATGTGGGAGGAGTGAAGGGAGGAGAGAACAGTGTGTGTGTGTGTGTGTGCGGACATGCATGCATGTGTGTGTGTGTGTGTGTGTGTTGTGTGTGTGATTGGGTGGGGGGGGGGGGGGGGGGGAGGGAATAAGAAGGGAATGGAAAAGAGGGGATATACATACACACACTCTCTCCACAATGCATAGGCATATTTTCTTTAATCTTCATTTGGATAAAATATCGGTTCCTAAAATACCAAACCGTCGAAGGAAAACAAAAGCCTAGAAATTTGCATGTATTTTTTTTTAATAAAATGAATAAATTTTAAATAAATAGAAATTTTAAATAAATAAATAATAAAAAAAAAATTTGAGTAGGTAAATAAGAGTAGTGGTGAAAGGGGAAATAAAGTGCAACAATTGAAAAAAAAAAATGAAAAACAAAAAACAAAACCAGACCAACCTCCAACAATGTCCCATCACTCTGTCCAGCCTCCTTATTTCTATTGAAAACTGATGGCAGGGAGGGTCTCATGCTAGTTTTAAATGAAATTTGAAAAATACACACATTACAGTGACAAACCTTCTCTAACAAAGCAGTGCAGGAAGACAATACACACATTACAGTGACAGACCTTCTCCTAACAAAGCAGTGCAGGAAGACAATACACACATTACAGTGACAGACCTTCCCTAACAAAGCAGTGCAGGAAGACAATACACACATTACAGTGACAAACCTTCCCTAACAAAGCAGTGCAGGAAGACAATACACACATCACAGTGACAGACCTTCCCTAACAAAGCAGTGCAGGAAGACAATACACACATTACAGTGACAGACCTTCCCTAACAAAGCAGTGCAGGAAGACAATACACACATTACAGTGACAAACCTTCCCTAACAAAGCAGTGCAGGAAGACAATACACACAGGTACATCCTGCCCACACCCACCTCCATTGCTCACTCCTTCCCTCCTCGCCCTCTACCTTTCCTCCCTTCCACCACCTCCTTTTTTTTTTTTTTTTTTTTTTTTCCATTTTTTGTTATTTTTTTCCCTTGCTCTAATATAATGATTGTGAATGGACAGTTCTTAAGTCATGATCACTCTCTCTCTCCCTCTGTCTCTCTCGCACACACACACACACACACACACATACACACACACACACACACACACACGCATGATACACACACACACATGTACACACATACACACACACACACATGTACACACACACACACACACACACACACACACACAGACACACACACACACACACACACACACACACACACACACACACACACAGGCACATGCACATACACAACGATCAATAGTCTACATATTCACAGTGTCCACTAAGCCAAAAAGTAAAACAAAAGTAAAGTCGTGATGTTTACTGCAAAGGACTGGTTAAAACTGCGTGAAGGTTCTAAGACATTAATTAAGTTTGTCTCATGCTTCTGCAGTTTGTTCCATTACTTTAAGCTGCAACTGGACATGTTTCCCTTAATGACTGAAGACAAAGTGAAGCTGTGAGTTGGTTGTGTTTGTTTTAATGGACATATGTAGCCCAGTTTCAGTTTCATCAGTCATTTTCGTCATTTTTTTTTTTTTTTCCAGATCCTGAAATCAAAATAGGGAAATCTTCCATTCCAGCTCTCAAAGAGGCAAATTCCTTGGAGTTATTTTTGACCAAAAAAACTCAACTTCCTCAGGCTTATTAAACACCTCAAAACCTCTTGCCAGAAAGCTCTGAATATTTTACGGGTCGTAGCACACACTGACTGGGGCGCTGATAAGAAAACTTTGCTGCACCTCTACAGAGCTTTGGTCCGTTCCAAACTGGACTATGGTTGTGCTGTGTACAGCTCTGCAAGACCGTCTTATCTAAAACTCTTGGACCCTATCCACCATCAAGGGCTTCGTCTCTGTCTTGGAACATTCTGCACCACCCCTGTGTACAGCATGTATGCAGAGGCAGGTGAACCCTCACTGTCCAACCGCAGGCTGAAACTGTCTTTTAAATTACTATATCAGACTGTTCTCGGAACGGAAAACCCTGCCTATGACTGTGTCTTTTGACCCTCAGTTCCAAAGCAAATTCAAAAACAACCCTAACTGTATTCCGCCGTTTGGTCTTTGTATGCAGCCTCACGCGCGGAATGCAGGTCTAGACCTAGGAGTTGTTTCCAATGTTTCCAAGTTTCCAGATGAGCCTCCGTGGACCTTTTTCACACCAGAGATCCGTTTTGATCTTGCAGCTTTTCGCAAAGAGTCTACCAGCTCTCTGGCATACAAGGCGTTGTATGCTGACCCTCTGTTCGAAATTCCCATCCTATCAGAAAATTTTCATTGACGGTTCCAAGTCTGAAGATGGAGTGGCCTGTGCAGCCTACTGCCCTGGTGCTCCTTCTCAAATACTGTTAGAACATATTCCTTCAGATGCTTCTGCTTACTCTGCTGAAGTTACAGCTCTGGTTCTGGCACTGAGGATAATTTCACAGTCTACGAAGAGGGACTTTCTGGTTCTGTCGGATTCGCTGTCAGCTTTGGAGGCCATAGCTGGTTGCAACCTCCAGCATCCAGAACTTTTACACTTCTTTG
>JADBJO010008263.1:0-10213 GCA_016801955.1 Conus betulinus | reverse complement strand
CGATATCAAATTTTTGGTTAGACAGTGAAATGAAACAAAATGTTTTATCATTGCCTTGTAAGAAATGTATAGAGAACTTTCAGATGTTGCAGTTATTGGCGTCAGAAGTTTTTCACAGGTTAAATGTCATCTGTTCAGATGATAAAATTTAACTGCTTTGGTTATTTCACTTGTACAAATGATGAAAACAAATGGCTTTAAACTTCGAAATGTAAGTTGTGATCGGTCAACATAATAGAGAGTTTTTTTTTTTGGTTTTTTTTTGTAAACCACCAATAGAATCTTAGTAAACTGTGTTTGGTTATTTTCTGTCAGGTATGAAGAATGGCTTGTTTATCAAGTCACATGACTGATTTGTCTATAATTAGTACATAAATTCACTTTTCAGAATATGCACATAGAGATTCAGAGTGTCGCAGCACCAGCAACATTCTTGTGTCAAATTTGTACATGACGCTTCACATATGAAGTTTTGCGCCATGATGTTGTGCGCTTTGGCCATAATGCAGATGTAGGAACTGGTCCACATTCAGGTACTCAAACTTCTGCAGAACCAGAAGCTGTACATCCTGTCTGTTTACACATCCACAGTCGTTCTGAGGTATGATTGAATGATCAGCTTTTGAAAGATTTGGAATCAAAGCAAGTGACTAGACCAGGACTCGAGGAAGAGTAGAGTACCGTCCCTGTGTAATTCAAGGCCTGATACAAGCTGCACTCATTGTGTCGTGCAGGTCACAGTGACAGATATACCACAGAAGGCCTGATACACTGTGCCGTGCAGGTGGCAGTGACAGATATACCACAGAAGGCCTGATACACTGTGCCGTGCAGTTGGCAGTGGCAGATATGTCACAGAAGGCCTGATACATTGTGCCATGCAGTGACAGATATGTCACAGAGAAGGGCCTGATACATTGTGCCGTGCAGTGACAGATATGTTACAGAAGGCCTGATACATTGTGCCGTGCAGTGAGAGATATGTCACAGAAGGCCTGGTACATTGTGCCATGCAGTGACAGATATGTCACAGAAGGCCTGATACATTGTGCTGTGCAGTTGGCAGTGACAGATATATCACAGAAGGCCTGATACCAGCTGCACTCATTGTGCTGTGCAGTTGGCAGTGACAGATATGTCACAGATGGCCTGATACACTATGCTGTGCAGTTGGCAGTGACAGATATATCACAGAAGGCCTGATACACTGTGCCGTGCAGTTGACAGTGACAGATACATCAAAGAAGGCCTGATACACTGTGCAGTGCAGTTGGCAGTGACATACATTGTGCCATGCAGTGACAGATATGTCACAGAAGGCCTGATACACTGTGCCATGCAGTTGACAGTGACAGATATGTCACAGAAGGCCTGATACACTGTGCCAGCAGTGACAGATATGTCACAGAAGGCAAACTGCAGGTGGACGGTGTCACAAACCGGCCCACAGAGCATGAAGAAAAATATTTCGTTGTAAATCAAACAGTGCAGTGTGCAGATGTGATCAGAGAACAAATCTTCATTCATGATGCAGTTCAGGAAGACTGTATACACAGCATCCCCCCCCCCCCCCCCCAGCCTCCCTTCACTACTCACTGCTTTCCACCCCACCTTACATCTTTCCTTTCTTGACCTTTTTTTTTTTCTTCTAACTCCCTCCACCCCCCCCCCCCCCCCCCTTTTTTTTTTTTTTCTTTTTTTTGTCTAATTTCAAATGATGTTACATTCTCTCTGTCTCGCTCTCTTTCTCTCTCTCTCTCTGTCTCTCTGTCTCTCTCTCTCTCTCTCACTCATTTAGCACACACAGACAGACACGCATGCACACACGCACACTCATACACACACATACAGCACTTGTTAGTATATGCAAACACAGCGTTCACCAAGCAAAAGTACAGTTAAAGCAAATTCATATGCTTACAGCTAACAACTGGTTAAAACTGCGTGAATGCTCCGAGATGTGAACTTCAAAGTTCGTCTCTTGTGTTTTGTCCCTTCATTTTAAGCTGCCATCTGATGTATCCCATGACGATTGAAAAAAAATCTGACGCTCTGTGCATAATCAAAATACAAGTAAACTGCCAGCGTTACATGAGGTAAGGAAGTATGTGTAAAGATGTAATCAGAAACCTCACACTGTCCCGCATCCCTCCTATCTCTAATCCACAATGACATAGTCTTCTGACTATTTCTTCCAGTGACATGCACCCCCCCCCCCCCCCCAACACCCTCCCCTCCTTCCCAACAAACAACATAAGACCTCACACATGCACACACACACACTCACACTCACACTCACACACACACATACACACACTCACACTCACGCTCACGCACAGAGTACATAAATAAATAGATGAATAAAAGACTAAATGATAAAATAAGTAAATTAAGAATGAAAAGGAAGCACAAACTAAAATCTTGATCAGTAGAAAGATAAATTAGTCTGTGAATGAAGCATTCAAATCAGTGGATAAATGGCTGATGACGACAGAATGACAGAATGAATATTATATAATAAAGTACTATAGTCCATGTGGTTGAAGACATCCTCATGGAAATGTTGAAAAGTCAGACTGTTGCACCGTCACCTGAGAATGGACAGACAGACACACACACACACACACACACACACACACACACACTCGCACACACGCATTCATGCACACGCTCGCACACACACACAAACACACACACACACACACACACACACACACACACACACACACACACACACACACTCACACTCACACACACATGTATCAGAGAATGGGAATGATGACTTCATGATTTAGCTCTTATTTTCCAAATTTTTAAAGAAATCCCCAGGCCCCCCCCCCCCCCCACCCCCCACCCCCTCCAACCACACCTAATCTCCCAGTGATGATTGTGCTTACATGTGCCATGTGGATGTGACTGACTGATTTTGATAGTTACGTTAGATAGATATTATGATTTGAAGCAATGAACTATTTTGCTGTATTTCTGTGGCTACACCATTTAAGTCTTTTAGAGGAAGCGTAACTTTAGTGTACGATCTTCAGATCCGATTTGCGTTGATCTGTTGAATGTTTGGACCATATCTCCTTGTTTACCAGTGGCACTACTAATTTTGTGCAATTTTCCGGTCGATTGCAAGCCTCATGTTTCACCTTCTGGACCTTTTCACTCAACTTTCAGTGAAAATGCCCATTGACTATTGTTGCCAAACCATCACTGACCTTTGAACCTAACATGTCTTTTCCACTGAACTCTTGTTCGATTTCATCAATCAGCTGAGTGTTGTCTTTCTTAGTGGTGCTAGAGGTAGAACTACACGCATTTCCCTCAGTCAGTGCCTTCTCACACTGCTGTACAGGTAGCTCTTCTTGATCCTCTCGTGAAACAAGAACATCGTGTTCGTCATATTCAATGTCAGAATCATTTCCGCTCATGTCTCCGGCATGGCATCGGGTTTACGTTTTAAGGAAGTTCTCAAAAGAGTTTCCAGTTCATGGAACCTCTTTTCCCATTTTGCATCCAAACTTTGAGCTACATCTTGAAGCCTGTCCTGTAATGTTCCCTCCAGTTTGGAGTCTCTCCAGGCCTTTCATCTTGATCATGTGAGGCCAAGGTGCCAGACTTGGTACCGGTACCAGGCTGAAAGCCGGCAATTACTGTTTCGTTGATCTGAGCAGCAACACGAAATCTGGTTGATAAAAAAAGTCGCCAAGAGGACCCAGCTTTGCTATCTTTAGCCAATGAAGTAAAAAAGAATATAAAGGAATGGAGTGACCTCGTGGAACGATGATTTCTCTTTTGGCGGAAAAAGCACCTGTCTTGTCTCTGGCATGGTACAAGCATCACTGGCAAGATGCATGCACATCACATCTCACATCATTATGAATAACCGACCGCTAGATGAACACTAAATTTCATTTGATAGGCTCACAGACCCTGTTAGTTCAGAGGTGCTAGTTTAACATGACTTAGTTGCTGCTGCTGCTGCTGCTGTTGTTCTTTTCTTTTAGGATAGTTCCACCCAAATTGCTTTTTTTCACCTTTTAGAAATGATTTTGCTAGTGCCTCCCTCTTTTCTGTCAGTTGATTATTGTAACAAAAGCAAGAATCAGAGCACAAATGAAAAGGCCTGCCACAGTCACATCAAACTGGATGTGTGTTGAAAGACTCGCGAGTCAGTGTGCGGGTTGTGATAATGCTGCATTCTTTAAATTGAATCCAGCTCTTCACAGAGCTTTTCTGGCGTGTGCTGTGGACTGATGTGTGTATTGTGACTGATGTGTGTATTGTGACTGATGTGTGTGTTGAAACTTATGTGTGTATTGAGACTGTTGTGTGTATTGTAACTGATGTGTGTATTGAGACTGATGTGTGTATTGAGACTGTTGTGTGTATTGTAACTGATGTGTGTATTGAGACTGATGTGTGTATTGAGACTGATGTGTTTCTTGAGACTGATGTGTGTATTGTGACTGATGCGTGTATTGTGACTGATGTTGTATTGTGACTAATGTGTGTATTGTGACTGATGTGTGTATTGTGATTGATGTGTGTGTTGACTGATGAGTGTATTATGACTGATGTGTACATTGACTGATGTATGTATTGTGACAGATGTGTGCATTGTGACAGATGTGTGTACTGTGACTTATGTATTGACCGATGTGTGTATTGTGACAGATGTGTGTCTTGTGACTGATGTGTGTCTTGTGACAGATGTGTGTATTGTGACTGATGTGTATATTGACTGATGCAGGTATTGTCACTGATGTGTGTATTGCCACTGATGTGTGTATTGTCACTGATGCTTGTATTGTCACTGATGCTTGTATTGTCACTTATGCTTGTATTGCCACTGATGCATGTATTGTGTGTACTGTGACTGATGTGTGTACTGTGACTGTTGTGTGTATTGTGACTGATGTGTGTATTGTGACTGATGTGCTTATTGTGACTTATGTGTATTGTGACAGATGTGTGTGTATTGTGACTGTGTGTATTGACTGATGCGGGTATTGCCACTGATGTGTGTATTTTGACTGATGTGTGTATTGCCACTGATTTGAGTACTGACTGATTTTTGTATTGCCACTGATGTGTGCACTGACTGATGCATCTATTGCCACTGATGGTGTATTGACTGATGCGTGTATTGCCACTGATGTGTGTGTATTGACTGATGCATGTATTGCCACTGATGTGTGTATTGACTGATGCATGTATTGCCACTGATGTGTGTGTATTGACCGATGCGTGTATTGCCACTGATGTGTGTATTGACTGATGCGTGTATTGCCACTGATGGTGTGTATTGACTGATGCATGTGTATTGCCACTGATGTGTGTATTTGACTGATGCGTGTATTGCCACTGATGTGTGTATTGACTGATGATGTATTGCCACTGATGTGTGTGTACTGACTGATATGTGTATTGCCACTGATGTGCGTATTGACTGATGTGTGTATTGCCACTGATGTGTGTACTATGACAGTGTTGCACTCTTTGAGTTGAATCCAGCTCTGCGCAGTGTTTTTCTGACATGTGCTGGTGGACTGATGTGTGTATTGTGACTGATGTATGTATTGTGACTGATGTGTGTATTGTGACCAATGTGTGTTGTAACTGATGTGTGTATTGTGACTGATGTGTGTGTGTTTTAAGTGATGTGTGTATTGTGACTGATGTGTGTATTGTGACTGATGTGTATTGGGGCTGATGTGTGTATTGTAACTGATGTGTGCATTGTAAGTGATGTGTGTGTACTGTGACTGATGTGTGTGTATTGTGACTGTGTGTGTTGCGACTGATGTGTGTGTGTTGTTAAGTGATGTGTGTGTGTTTTTGACTGATGTGTGTATTGGGGCTGATGTGTGTATTGTAACTGATGTGTGCATTGTAAGTGATGTGTGTGTTCTGACTGATGTGTGTTGTGACCGATGTGTATATTGTGACTGACTGAAGTGTGTATTGTCACTGTACTGCACTCTTTGAATTGAATCCAGCTCTGCACCATGTTCCTGATGCAAGTGCTGGTAAACTGATGTGGACGTTGTGATTCTGTTGCACAGGGGACCAGGGGACAGGGAGGAGCCCCGCTTATCCAGCCCTGGACCATCCAGGAGGTCCCATACTTCTCCTCGATTTTTCCCCCTACGCCCGGACGGGTAACGAGGGTGCTGCCGGTCAGACGACCCGGGCCTCTAGGGTAGGTCCCCCGGCTGCTGCTGTAGGTCTGTTAGGCGCAGACAGTCATGGAAACGACTCCACCACATACAGCATGCACAACCAGTCAGACAGCACCATGGAGCTTGGGAATGCTCCAACACACAGGCACACAAACACACAGACAGACAGCTCGGGATTCACCTTCGTGGTAGAGGTCACCAGCTCTCTGCCCGATGATGAGCCCCAGGGGTTGATCACGGGGCTAGAGGACACCATCCCTCTGCCCAGTGGTGAACCCCAGGGGTCCACCTTGGTGCTAGAGGCCAGCAGCACTCTGCCCAATGATGAACCCAGGGGTTAATCACGGGGCTAGAGGACACCATTCCTCTGCCCAGTGGTGAACCCCAGGGGTTAATCACGGGGCTAGAGGCCACCATCCCTCTACCCGATGATGAACCCCAGCCATCCACATCTACGGCTAGTCCCCAGGGCAGCAGCCATGGCGGGTGCTTTCACCCGCCAGTTCCCCTGTGCCTGTCTTGTCCTCCACTGTCATGTCTGAGTCTAATCATGACCAGGTCAGGGAGTGGGAGGTAGAAGGGATGGAGGTGGTAGAGGAGTGGGAAGAGAGGAAGGAAGAAGATGCAGGAGGGAGGGAGGGAGGGAGGGAGGGGGGGGTGGTAGATGTAGAGGGTGTGATAGACGCAGGGCAAGATGGGGAGGGGAGGGGAGTGGGGGGTGGCAGTGTCAGGGCAGGATGTGGGAGGGTTAGGTCATCAGTCCCCACCTGCAGAAGATGCACCTGCACCACCTGCAGTTGTGGATGAGGGGACAGACCATCAGCCCCCTCCACAGGCCCAGCCAGCACCACCTGTGGTGGTGGCAGGGGGGGCAGTCCATCAGCCCCCTCCACAGGCCCCACCAGTTCCACCGGTGGTTGTGGTAAGGGCGGCAGTCCATCAGCCCCCTCCACAGGCTCCACCAGTTCCACCTGCAGTTGTGGTAAGGGCGGCAGTCCATCAGCCCCCTCCACAGGCCCAACCAGTTCCACCGGTGGTTGTGGTAAGGGCGGCAGTCCATCAGCCCCCTTCACAGGCCCCACCAGTACCACCTGCAGTTGTGGCAGGGGGGGCAGTCCATCAGCCCCCTCCACAGGCCCCACCAGTTCCACCGGCGGTTGTGGCAGGGGGGGCAGTCCATCAGCCCCCTCCACAGGCCCAACCTATGGCACCTGTGGTTGTCGGTAGGGCAGTCCATCAGCCCCCTCCACCAGTGGGGGATCCACAGCCACAGGGGCCTAGGCAAGACCAGCCTGCTCCGGCAGGAGAGCCGCTGTTGCGTCGCTCAGGCCGTGTCAGGAGGCCCCCTGACCGATATCAGTCTATTGATTTCAGAACAGACGCCTATTTAAGGCGCCAGGAACGGAACAGGAGGAGGAGGGCCCGGCGTTAATCGTCGCCTCCTGTTTCAGGCTACAACATCTGCCATGTTTCCTGAGGTGGCCGTAAAGAAGAAACAGTCTTGTGCAGATGGTGGGGGGTTGATGTAAGTCAGAGATAAGGTCAGGGTTAAGAGTTGTCATGTAGAGGGGTGTAGTAGTGAAGAAAGGGCAAATCTAACAATTCATAGCGTAGTTAACTTCAGGGATGGGAGTAGATAGTTTGTGTAGATAAAAAGATTTAGTCTTTAAAATATGTTTGTTTTGATGTGTGTTGCTGTACTTAACCTTGTTCTTATTGTATATTTAGTTGTGTAGTGTTTTGTCTCTTTATTTTGATGGGCACAGCAGTAATAGTATTAGAAGCACTAGTCATGTACATTTTTGTTGCTGCTTAATAGTTGTGATATAATAATTATAATTTGACATATAAAAAAAAATCCTATTTATTAGTTTTGGCGCTGATAAGATCGAAGTACCAATGAAAAAGAAAAGGACACTTTTTATGTAGAAATAGCCTAAAAAATAGGTAGATATGTTTATTCATGACCAACAGCAACTATTATATTGAAATTTGAAGTGGCATTTTGTAGGAAATGGCCCCGGGCATTAGGTATAGGTTGAATATTAGGGTCAGGTAGGGATAGATCATGATAGGGTCAGGTAGGGATAGATCACGATAGGTAGTTTAGGTTAGCTCAGGGAGACCGGCAGCACCACATTTAAATTTTGTACATATAAGTTCTGTATTTGCTTTTTCTTTCCAAGTGATGTTATTGGTTTCTGTGTATATGGCTTCTATGTATTGCTCATCGCTTTTCTAGTGGACATGAAACATATTTGATTGTTAACCGTTTATGTAATTAAAGATTCGTTTAATACTTACTTACTTTAAGTTCATATTTTAGAAAATGTGTTGCTGTTTTCTTTCTTTTTGTCTTTAGTTTAACATATTATTTCTGATGGGTTCTAGAATCTCGTTTATGAAATAGTATACACACACGATGTACACACACATGCGTGCGCGCGCGCACACACACACACACACACACACACACACACACACACACACACACACACACACACACACACACACACACACACACACACACACACACACACACACACACACACACACACACTCACTCACTCACTTTTTATCTGTCTGCCTGTCTCTCACACTGAACATGCTCTGAACACACAAGGCACACCACATGTTGGCACTGCATCTTATCTCTCTGATCTTGTGACCATGTACACTCCCTCTGACTCTGACTCGTTCTGACTTGCAACTTGTTCAGCAACACCATTTCATGGATGAGATGTTTGCATACTTAGCTGTTCCTATACCACTATTAATGTTTCCACCCTTCATCTGAGTACTCCTGTTTCTTGAAATCCATTCTGCTCTCCTTCTCACCTTCCTGGACTCAACTTTTTTGTCTTGCCTGTCTCGTCAACTCCCCCCCCCCCCCCCCCCCCCCCCCCCCGCCCCTTCTGGTCTTTTTCCCTAATTCCTCTCTCACATTTCCACTTCTTTGCTATAAGTTTAACCCACATTTGGCAGACATCTGTTCACACCTGTCTAATCTCCATTTCCTGCACTGCCCACTCAGCTGTTTTTGTTTTTGAAATCCACATTCCAGTCTGACCATTCATCCTGACCCTCTGCTAATCCTGTTCTTGCTTCACTTGTCACTTGTCGCCAGTCTCCGCTCTATTTTCTAATTCCCTGACTCTTGCTGCCAAGGTTTAGTTTCCCTTCCATAAGCTGGTGATTTTGAGGATGCGCCTTTCCCTTCCCAGACCCACCTCTGCATGTCTACATCTGACCCTGGCTACTAATTCTTATTACTGCCTTTCTTTGCATTTTTATTTTTTAAATCCACTGAATGTGTATTACATTTTACCCCAACCACCATCACTTACCACCCCTAACCCCAATGCGTCCACCTGTGTTACATTTTACCCCAACCACCATCACTTACCACCCCTAACCCCAATGCGTCCACCTGTGTTACATTTTACCCCAACCACCATCACTTACCACCCCTAACCCCAATGCGTCCACCTGTGTTACATTTTACCCCAACCACCATCACTTACCACCCCTAAACCCAATGCGTCCACCTGTGTTACATTTTACCCCAACCACCATCACTTACCACCCCTAACCCCTATGCGTCCATCCTTTTGCATTTCCACTTCAATAGTATACCCCACAGTTCTTCATAATGTTGTCTTCCCATTGTCGTTAACTCTTTCTGCCCTGCAGTGGCACACCCCCTTTCAGTCGCCATCCCTGATTCACACTACTTCTGTTTCCTCTCATTTTTTCCTTTTTTCCCATTTTTTTTTAAGAGAGAAAAAAAATCATGCCTGTCATTTGCATTCATTTTCATTTTTACCCTTTTCACTCTTTCCTGTTTTTTTTGATTTTGAAAAAAAATCTGAAATCTTGCTTTCCCATATAACTGTTTTCTTCTCAGTTATGGTTCTGGTGTTTCTCCTACAACTATTCCATCTGAAACCCTTTGCCTTTGATTCACTTTGATTCTTGGTTGCATCCTTTACCTCAGTCATTAACAACAAACAGAAGCATTAGTT
>JADBJO010008262.1:87192-94692 GCA_016801955.1 Conus betulinus | reverse complement strand
TCTGGCATATTCTGTTAAAACCTGGTGTTCATGGTAAGCGGCTCAGATGAATAATAAGAATCTGTTCCTGTGTAAAAGCTAAAGTTCCGTGTGGGGGTAACATGACTGACTACATTCAATATACTTCTGTTGTCAAACAAGGGGATGTGTGAAGTCCTGTTTGTGTTCTCTTTTTTTCTTTAACGAGCTGTCTTCAGAAGTTGTTAAAAATGTAAAAAACATGGTGCACAATTTATTTGTGATATTCTAAAATTCTTCTTTTTTTTTGGGGGGGGGGGGGGGGGGGGGGGGGGGGGGGGGGGGGAGAGGGGGGGGGGGGGGGGGTTGACGATGTTATTTTGATGTCTTTTGAAAACTGTTATATGTAGGTTTATAAATTCATCATAATAGTTTATTCCTACCTGCATTTTCACTTCAATCAAAAGTATGTCTTGTGCTTAGAAAGGGGTGAGTGTTTGGGAATCAGAGAAAGGTGGGTTTACAATGCAGTGTTGGTGCCCATAGTGAACGTATATAGATATTTAGGACTATATTTTTTTCAACAAAATGAAGCTTCACTTTTGCGTGCAAACATCTTGCAAGTAGAGCCAAGCGCCCATTGATATGTGTTATGCTACAACTATCAAAAATAAGAAAAAATATCTTTGAAACGATGAACTTGTTTGACAGCCCATCGCACAGCATGAGCGGAAATTCGGGGCCTTTATGATTCTGCTGCCTGTTGCGGAAATGTTCATGTATTTGCTTTGTAGAAGTTTTTACGAGCATGCGAAAACCTACCGGTGAAATCTATGGTGAAGTAAACAGATGTCCGATATATTTGAATCGTGCTACGAAGTGTATACGTACGTTAATGGTTGAAAACAACACAAATGGAAATTTCAAGGTTGCCTATGAGTAGGCCTACACATAATATGTTATATGATATGGATGCGAGAGGGATGGGTTTCAAGTGTAAGGGTTAAATTGTATGGACTTGGTTTTGGTTACGTGTGTCTGTAAACAGGGTGTCGTAGAAACAATGAATTCCTTCGGATATTTCCGAATAGACTGATCGATTGCAGATGACAAAAAATGGTCATGCCGTGTTCAAGAAAGCACTGTATTGCTTTGTGTAGACACTTCAGAAGTATGCATTGTGTTTCAGCATATTCATCAATTCAAGGGACAGTCACTTAAGGTATATCATAACAAAAATTCGGGTTCGGTATTTCCGATTTTTTTTTTTATTCGTTCATTATTATCGTCATATGAAGCATAGCAAACGTGGTCTTATCTTGGCATCTGCCATCGAAACTATCATAAAACGTTTAACTGTTTTCTTGTACAAGGTATGTAAGTTTGGAAGTAGGCCCTATAGTATGCAATTAAGAATTCGACCTAATAGTTGTGTACTGTTTAATATCTAGTTTGTTGACTGCATGTTGCACATTCATGAATATATATCTGATTGATTTGTTCTTGTTACATCTATGAAAAGATTTGTTCACAAAATCTCATTCATCGGGGGCCATGGCCTGTATGAATAAAATCTCTCTCTCTCTCTCTCTCTCTCTCTCTCTCTCTCTCTCTCTCTCTCTCTCTCTCTCTCTCTCTCAATTCATCTTCACAATTCAGCAAAGTTCTTCACAGTGGCTCCACCATTGTAACACGATGCCAGATAATTCCAGGATTCATTGAAACATGCCAACAGTTTGCTCCTAACAGATCTACCTTTTTAAAAAAAATTCCTTATATGGTTTTGATTGTCTGCTTCCTTCTTTGTTTTGTTTTGTTTGCTTCTCTTTGTTTCCTTGTTTTATCATTCGTTTGAAGTTTGACTTGCCCTCTGAAGTCCAGGACCTGACAGTTGCCAATAGACTGTTTACAGTGATGCTGAAGTCCAGGACCTGACAGTTGCCAGGAGACTGTTTACAGTGATGCTGACCGACTTCCTGTGCAGGTTTGCTGTCGGCGTGCTGGCCTTGCTGGCGTCTGAGGGGGAACGTCCTCCTCCTCAGCAACTCGACGTGGCTGTGGCCGTCCTCTGCCTGCCCCTCAACTCCGCCCTCAATCCTTTTCTCTACACCCTCAACGTCCTGCTGCAGAAGAGACAACGTCACCAGGAACGGCTCCTGGAGGCTGCAGTGCTGGAGCAGCTGGAGAGAGAGAGAGAGGGAGGGAGGACGTGGGTATGTCATGTGTCGTCGAGGGCAACACCGAGAACTGCCAGAACAAAATATGGTGGACCCCTCAGTGGAGGCACTACAACTGGAGGGACAAATTATACTGGCTGTCCCACTTAAGATTGGTTCACGAAAGAAATGCACATTCTACAGTTACAATAAAACTGAAATACTATAATTCATAGTGACATATCAGATACTGAAGATCGAATCCCTACGTTTAAACATTAACCTTCGAACCGGGAACTCTCACACACTTTTAAGGAAATAAAATACCGTCTTTATAGACAATTAGAATATGTCGGTGTTCGTTCTTTTCCCCTTATAGTTTGGATCAGTTTTTTGATGCCATTCCTCAGTTTCCAGCAGCGGGTCGGTGGTTGTAGATATCAACAACGTTCTCTGAGACTGTGTCTGATAGGAATACAACGCAGAACGTTTCATGCACACTAAACAAAGGAACTGACACCACGTCTGAATTGACATCACGGAAACCAATTATTTTCCAGTGAAAAAAAACAACCTTTAAAAATAAAAAATTAGGCTAACCAATTCCATGCAAGTAAACACACTAACCGGTTCCACACACACACACACACACACACACACACACACACGTATGCATGCAAACACGAGCTCCCGCCTGATCTCCCTCCCCCCCCCCCCCCCCCCCCCCCCCCCCCCCCCCCTACATCATACATACATGTATGAAAAGGTGGTTTTGGTCATCATATTGGCAAAGCCTAGAGTTAAATCGGCATGTTATACTGTGAAGTTCAAGGCAATAGCTCAGACCTTCAGTTGCAGTCTTACTGCTTACTGGGCAAGGAACTCACCTGTCTGTACAGACAACAGCTGTGGGGCAATTGACTGGAACTGGAGCGGAGATGGCGCTGCAGTGCTGGGATGAGTTGTCCCCGAGTCCAGGGTCAGCATGTTTGCTATAGATGCCTTTTTGATTTGTGGAATCATTTCATTTTTGACCCCTTGAAGAAAAAGACAAAACTTGAGTTCATCTTGTGCAGTTTTCAACATAGACGACTGCCGTTCTTGCCATTCATTATTGACAGCCAGTAGAATCCGACAAAATGAGCTGCTCCTTAACCAAATAACCACCATGACAGGATGGACGCTAACAGACCATCAGTAGGCCTGATACGAACAAAACATGGACAGACCGTTGACTCCTGATGGTGACGACCTGAAACATTACGACGATAGACACCACACTAACGGTGGACCCCACGCTAACAATCAGCTTCACAGACCATCACTTTGACACTCACTGCTGCCACTAACGAATGGCATCGCTCAGTCGAATGGACAGACTAACATACCATCACTATGCCCTATAGATGTCACACTACTGTAGTATGCAAGATCCTCTGTGTACTGAACACTATAGTCACAGAACATCACTGAAGGACACAACACTGAAGGAGTTTAACATTAATAGGCACCAGACTAACAGACCTCACTTTAACAGAATCCACAACAGCAGATCACCTCTGACACCTGCAGCAAATTGTACAGCACTACTATTAATCAGGCTGTGGGAATGGATTGAAGATAGTGATAACTGGCAAATGTCAGGATTTAAACCCAGTTATTCAACTGTTTCATACAACACGATATGTTTACTCTGATGGCTTTTGTGCAAAAACAGTTTTCGTTAAATTATAAGTTGTATACTGCTTTTATAGACTTTGAAAAGGCATTGGTTCTGTAAATTGAACTATTCTCTGGCATATTCTGTTAAAACCTGGTGTTCATGGTAAGCGGCTCAGGTGAATAATAAGAATCTGTTCCTGTGTAAAAGCTAAAGTTCGGTGGGGGTGGGGGTAACATGACTGACTACATTCAATATACTTCTGTTGTCAAACAAGGGGATGTGTGAAGTCCTATTTTGTTCTCTTTTTTTTCTTTAACGGGCTGTCTTCAGAAGTTGTCAAAAAATGTAAAACATGGTGCACAATTTATTTGTGATATTCTAAAATTATTCATTTTTTTTCTTTTCTTTTCTTTTTTTTTTTCTTTTCTTTTTTTTTTTTTTTTTTTTTTTTTTGGTTGACGATGTTATTTTGATGTCTGAAACTGTTATATGTAGGTTTATAAATTCATCATAATAGTTTATTCCTATCTGCATTTCACTTCAATCAAAAGCATGTCTTGTGCTTAGAAAGGGTAGGCCTAGGTATCTGGGAATCAGAGAAAGGTGGACTTACAATGTAATGTTGGTACCCATGGTGAACGTATATAGATATTTAGGACTATATTTATTTTTCAACAAAATGAAGCTTCACTTTTGCGTGCAAACATCTTGCAAGTAGAGCCAAGTGCGCATTGATATGTGTTATGCTACAACTATCAAAAATAAGAAAACATATCTTTGAAACTATGAACTTGTTTGACAGCCCATCGCACAGCATGAGCGGAAATTCGGGGCCTTTATGATTCTGCTGCCTGTTGCGGAAATGTTCATGTATTTGCTTTGTAGAAGTTTTTGCGAGCATGCAAACACCTACCGAAGAAATCTATGGTGAAGTAAACAGATGTCCGATATATTTGAATCGTGCTACGAAGTGTATACGTACGTTATTGGTTGAAAACAACACAAATGGAAATTTCAAGGTTGCCTATGAGTAGGCCTACACATAATATGTTATATGATACGGATGCGAGAGGGATGGGTTTCAAGTGTAAGGGTTAAATGTATGGACTTGGTTTTGGTTACGTGTGTCTGTAACAGGGTGTCGTAGAAACAAATGAATTCCTTCGGATATTTCCGAATAGACTGATCGATTGCAGATGACAAAAATGGTCATGCCGTGTTCAAGAAAGCACTGTATTGCTTTGTGTAGACACTTCAGAAGTATGCATTGTGTTTCAGCATATTCATCAATTCAAGGGACAGTCACTTAAGGTATATCATAACAAAATTCGGGTTCGGTATTTCCGATTTTTTTTTATTCGTTCATTTTATCGTCATATGAAGCACAGCAAACGTGGTCTTATCTGTCCGCTGTGTAAAAGTGCCGAAGAAAATGAAATGAAGAAAATGTATTCTGTTCTCCTATTTTGAATGATCCAAGAAGTCAATTGATTGATTTAAAAAAAAAAAAAATATATATATATATATATATATAGAGAGAGAGAGAGAGATAGATAGATAGATAGATAGATAGATAGATAGATAGATAGATAGATAGATAGACATCCCTCTTTATTTCGACTTTTATTACTCTTGGCATCTACCATCAAAACTATCATAAACGTTTAACTGTTTTCTTGTACAAGGTATGTAAGTTTGGAAGTACGCCCTATAGTATGCAGTTAAGAATTAGACCTAATAGTTGTGTACTGTTTAATATCTAGTTTGTTGACTGCATGTTGCACATTCATGAATATATATCTGATTGATTTGTTCTTGTTACTTCTATGAAAAGATTTTGTAAACAAATCTCATTCACTGGGGGCCATGGCCTGTATGAATAAAATCTCTCTCTCTCTCTCTCTCTCTCTCTCTCTCTCTCTCTCTCTCTCTCTCTCTCTCTCTCAATCCTCATCTTCACAATTCAGCAAAGTTCTTCACAGTGGCACCACCATTGTAACACGATGCCAGGTAATTCCAGGATTCATTGAAATATGCCAACAGTTTGTTCCTAAGAGATCTACCTTTTAAAAAAAAATCCTTATATGGTTTTGATTTGTCTGCTTCCTTCTTTTGTTTCGTTTTGTTTTGTTTTGTTTGCTTCTCTTTGTTTCCTTGTTTTATCATTTGTTTGATGTTTGATTTGCCCTCTGAAGTCCAGGACCTGACAGTTGCCAATAGACTGTTTACAGTGATGCTGAAGTCCAGGACCTGACAGTTGCCAGGAGACTGTTTACAGTGATGCTGACCAGCTTCCTGTGCAGGTTTGCTGTTGGCGTGCTGGCCTTGCTGGCGTCTGAGGGGGAACGTCCTCCTCAGCAACTCGACGTGGCTGTGGCCGTCCTCTGCCTGCCCCTCAACTCCCCCCTCAATCCTTTTCTCTACACCCTCAACGTCCTGCTGCAGAAGAGACAACGTCACCAGGAACGGCTCCTGGAGGCTGCAGTGCTGGAGCAGCTGGAGAGAGAGAGGGGGAGGGAGGACGTGGGTATGTCATGTGTCGTCGAGGGCAACACCCGAGAACTGCCAGAACAAAATATGGTGACCCCCTCAGTGGAGGCACTACAAACTGGAGGGACAGATTATACTGGCTGTCCACTTAAGATTGGTTCACGAAAGAAATGCACACACATCTACAGTTACAATAAAACTGAAATACTATAATTCATAGTGACATATCAGATACTGAAGATCGAATCCCTACGTTTAAACATTAACCTTCGAACCGGGAACTCTCACAAACTTTTAAGGAAATATAATACCATCTTTATAGACAATTAGAATATGTCGGTGTTCGTTCTTTTCCCCCTATTGTTTGGATCAGTTCTTGATGCCATTCCTCACTGTTTCCAGCAGCGGGTCGGTGGTTGTAGGTATCAACAACGTTCTCTGAGACTGTGTCTGATAGGAATACAACGCAGAACGTCTCATGCACACTAAACAAAGGAACTGACACCACGTCTGAATTGACATCACGGAAACCAATTATTTTCCAGTGAAAAAAAACCTTTTTAAAAATAAAAAAAAAAAATTAGGCTAACCAATTCCATGCAAGTAAACACACTAACCGGTTCAACACACACACACACACACACACACACACACACACACACACACACACACACACACACACACACACGACGTATGCATGCAAACACGAGCTCCCGCCTGATCTCCCCCCCCCCCCCCCCCCCCCCCCCCCACACACACACATACATACATACGTGCGCGCCCTCTTGTGAACGCATGCTTGCACGCACACAAACAAACAACACACACACTCACACTCACACGACACGCGCGTGCGTGTCAACAGCAACACGTTAGAGAAGTTACCAATCCGACATGGCGTATCCCAGGGTTCTGTGTTAGGCCTGTTGCTGTTCACAGTTTATATAAATGACCTCCCTCTTTATCTTCAGGATTCATGTGAACTCTTTGGTAATGATGCCACTGTCCATACAAGTAGTTCCAGTTTGGTAGCTGTTTTCACGTCATTACAAAAGAATGCTGACATCTTAAGTGATTGGTGCAATGTAAATCACATGTCACCGAATCCTAGTAAAACAAAAGTAATGCTGATAACAACAAGACAAAGAAGACAAAACAATCATGCAGCCTCCATCGTTTTTGTCAGTGATCAAGAAATTGCAGTGGTGTGATAGCCATCGAGTTGTATGTGTA
>JADBJO010008262.1:65000-72500 GCA_016801955.1 Conus betulinus | reverse complement strand
TGCTGATGACTCGTCACTCAAACGAATGGTATTTCATCCAGTTGTATCTCTAATAATAGACGAAAAACTAAAAGCGCTGAACATACTTCCCCTGAATAGGCAACTCGAATTCAATAAGACATCATTTATATTTACAATCTTGACAGATACTATGCCATTTTATATCAATGCCCTTTTCACAAGATCGAACAGCTTTTCCGGCTCGACGAAATTCCTTCTTCCCTACCCACGCATTGATCTATACAAAACAAGCCAACCCACTCTGGTCCATATGTCTGGAACTCACTTCCACCGAATCTACAAAATATGAATACTTTAAAACTTTTCAAGGAACGTTTGCATAAATATTTTATGTCTCAGTAATTTAATTATTTGATTACAATGATAAGCGCCCATTTGCAGTCTTCTGTAACCATACATTGAATAAATCGTCTAAACATAAAACCTGCCCCGTAAAAATCGCTCATGCCCATTCCCACTCTGTCTACCATCCCTATTCTCCTCCCCCTACCTACCATTCTCTCTTCCCCACCTCCTCTGATCTCTCTCTCTGTAGCTTTTTTGTTGCTTGTTTGTAAGTCTCCTTCTGTTGTACCATCCCCCATCTCATTAGTACTTTTATGAATAGTTTGCTTATCATTGTGGAATTAGATTACAATGTTGCTATGTTGAATTGTCAGTATGAATATGTGTTGAAATAATGTATACATGACAAGGAGAGATTGTAAGACTAGGCTTTGGCCTAAAATCTTCATCCTTGTGTATTAAAGATCAATCAATCAATCAATCAATCAATCATCAATCAATCAATCAGTCAATCAATCAATCAATCAATCAATCTCTCTCTCTCTCTCTCTCTCTCTCCTCTCTCTCCCCTCTCTCTCTCTCTCTCTCTCTCTCTCTCTCTCTCTCTCTCTCTGTGCGCGAGCGCTCGTATACGTTATGCCTGCGCGTGCGTGTGTGCATGCGTGCGCACGTGTGTGTGTGTGTGTGTGTGTGTGTGTGTGTGTGTGTGTGTGTGTGTGTGTGTGTGTGTGATATGATGTGAAGTTCAATCGGGAACCAGATACAAGCCTGATGTTTTCTTTCAGAACGAAACATCACTCGCGTGCTCGTATGCCAACATCGAATCACACAGCACTTAACTAGAGAAGGTTTCTTCCATTTGTTACGCGTATCGCGGTCTCATCTTTCGTGTCCTTTCAGAGGCAGTACTTTGAAGAACCTCGTTCCGTTCACTACACACACACACACACACACACACACACACACACGCACGCACGCACGCACGCACGCACGCACGCACACACACACAGAGCCAAAGTCCGGGTTGTCCTGTCACTCTTCCAGCGCCGATACTCTGCAAGAAGCAGTCTCCATCAGGACAAAATGAAGCGACCTTCAGGAAGAGACAACCCGCTGCTACCAGGACACTTCTGCCGTGTTCAGTTAGGACACGTTATGATTCACCACTGACAGGACACCACCCACTATTGTGTTCAGTTAGGACACGTTATGATTCACCACTCGCAGGACACCACACACTATTGTGTTCAGTTAGGACACGTTATGATTCACCACTCGCAGGACACCACCCACTATTGTGTTCAGTTAGGACACGTTATGATTCACCACTCGCAGGACACACACACCCACTATTGTGTTCACAGGGGACACGTTATGATTCACCACTCGCAGGACACCACCCACTATTGAGGGACATAATGGCGTGGTGCGGGAAGCTAGGGTGAGTGAACGCCCCTTTATTAAAGGCGATGGCCCATGGACAGTCTCCATGAGCCCTGCCCATACTGGCCATTTTGACGTGAACTAACCTCTCGCGCTGACAAGTTGAGAGGCACTCTGTGGTGAGCACGAGCACAGCACTAAAGGACCCCGGAATTTGATATACACCCCCCCCCTCCCCCCCCCCCCCCCCCCCCCCCCCTCACGATGTCAAGGCATATCACTCAAACGCTTAAGTGGTCTGCATAACAGCAATATTTGATTGAAAAACACCTACTCGTTTACATATTCATGCATAGATGATGATGATGATGATGATGATGATGATGATGATGATGATGATTAGATTGTTGTCGTTGTCGTCGTCGTTGTCAACATCATCATCACTATTGTTATTACCATTATTGTTATCAGCTGATCACACACACACACACACACACACACACACACACACACACACACACACACACACACACACATACATACATACACACACACACACACACACACACACACACACACACACACACACACACACACACACACACACACACACACACACACACACACACACATTGAATGAGTACACACACACCGCCACGGTTCCTCTCACATACACCTTTTGTTTTTTGACACAAACACAGACACAGGTACACGCACGCGCGTGCGCACGCACAACACACACACACACACACACACACACACACACACACACACACACACACACACACACACACACACACACACACACACACACACACACACGCGCGCGCGCGCGCGCAGGCGTACACACACACACACACACACACGCACACACACTCTCTCCCTCTCTCTCTCTCTCTCTCCCCCCCCACCCCTGCCTGCCATGAGTCTGTGACATCTGAGGGTCGCCCTGCTGACCCAGGCAGCACGCACAGCGAGTCTTTCGCGCCCAGCAGCCTGCCCTCAGGTCCAGCAGACGTTCCTGGCGACACTGAGGATGGTGAGGAGAGACGAGACGCCCCCAGCAGCCTGCCCTCAGGTCCAGCAGACGTTCCTGGCGACACTGAGGATGGTGAGGAGAGACTCCTGTCAACTCACCTCTCTTCAGACTATGCCATTCCTGTCAGGAACGTGTTTGCCCCTTTATCGGATATGGTAAACAATGACAGTGATGGTCAACTTCCTCGTCGTAATGACCCTTACAAGAAATCTTCCTCACCTCCCGAGAAACGGATTCCTAAACGCTTCCCATGTGACATTTTTGAAATTCATCACAGTCAGTGACCGGGCATCTGCTCTGTTCATTGGCGACTCTGTATTAAGAAATCTGACCCCTAGAGACTGGCGCTCGGTCATATACTTTGTTTAAAATCTGTGTTTCTGATATGACTACTCAAGATTTAATACAACGGCTATCCCATCAACCATGCGATGACCAAATCAAGGCTCTTATTATTCACATTGGAATCAATGACTGCCTTCAGGCCCTGTGCCCATCCAGCAGTGGAACCATTTAATCAGGCTATGTCGTCAGGTTTTCCCATCGACTAGAATAGCATTTAGTGCATTAATTCCAGCAAAGGGCAGGCACAGGTTTAACAATTCTATCAACCCTACAAACCGTAACCTCCGGCAAGCATGTTTAGATTCCAAAATCAGTTTTTATTGACAATACGGATGCTTTTGTTACGAGTTCTGGTGCTCCAAAACTCATCATGTACCAGGATCTAATTCATCCTAGTTATAAAGGTACCAACCATTTAGCATCCACGTTCAAAACCACTATCCTAAACTGGTTGGAGGAGACAACTCCACGGCGTAGAAACTCCCAGTCAGGACAAGCTCAGCTCAGTGGCAGGCAGAGCTTGAACTGCATCCCTCAGGGTGTTCGGCCCCCTATCATGTCAAATGATCTCACCCGTCACAGCCGTCAATCTCGTGCAGCCTACGCACAGAATCCTTTCACTCAGCCATCTTACAGCCACACTGTCATTCAGCCTGAGAACCTGCAGCAGGCTTACAGCGCTGGTCCTCAGTTTGACCCCCTAAACCCCATCACCATCAGGACCTTGGCCGCTATAACGGTCATGGTGGGCCCAGCAGTCAGGCCCTGCCCACTCTCCAGTCCACGCACCACTTTCCTCCTTTACTGTCGCCAGCAGGTAGTGAGTACCGCCCCTCTCAGCCAGACTCTCTAGTGCAGCCTCAGCCACTCGAACACAGCAGACTGGAGGACTCCAGTGCTGACTGTGGCTCAGGGATACGGTCCCAGAACCCGGACCTTAGCCTGTCAGACCGTGGCATGAACCCCACCGTGTAACGCTCTGTCTATGACACAAATGACATGATCAATGATTTACAAATGCTTAACAGATTAACTTCACACATGTTAAATATTCAGCGCAATCGAAGCGAGTAATATATACCAAGTATATAGTATTGGGCGCCTGTCATTCCAAAAGCGGTTTGTTTTGTATATGCTATATAGAATCAACTACCTGACAGGTGTGATTCAATAGTCTTGCAAATGTGTGTGTGTGTGTGTGTGTGTGTGTGTGTGTGTGTGAGAGAGAGAGAGAGAGAGAGAGAGAGAGAGAGAGAGAGAGAGAGAGAGAGAGAGAGAGAGGTGACGTGCTTCTGAGCTGCGGTGGCCTAATTCGTGCAAAATGAACCATTGCAGATCGACTGTATCCTGCGGTTTGCCCCTCAATTGGTCTGCACTTGTTTATTGCCATTAGCTGACTGCTTTTTTTTTCTGGATTGGATTGATGGAAACGTTTTGATTGATTGCTGTTTGCTCCCTGATTTGTAGATTTGGACATTTTTCTTGTTAGTAACTGCGCTTTCCTTAAATTGTACACCTTGTTATTTTTTTCTTGTTATTACTTGCACTTTTGATTGGCTATTCTTTTCTGCAGATTATTGTTGTTCTTGATTCATTGCCTTTATTCGTTTTTAGAGCTTCTTGCTGTTGTACTTCTATACTCTTTGGTTCATTTGATATCGATTTTGCCCAGGTGCCGTCTGAGCTTGCCACACTTGTGTGTGTGCGTGCGTGCGTGCGTGCGTGCATGCGTGCGTGCGTGTGTGTGTGTGTGTGTGTGTGTGTGTGTGTGTGTGTGTGTGTGTGTGTGTGTGTGTGTGTGTGTGTTGAGAGCGCGTTGTGTTTAGACCATACTTGAACTTTAAGTCCCTACTCTTTGACAGAGTGGTGTGTCTTTTCATCTATCAATCCCCCAACTATTCTTTCCATTTGTCACGGTTTTTTTTTTTTTTTTTTATTCGTGGTTTCTTTGATACTTGTGATTTTTAGATTTGATCCTTTGATTACTCTCAGTTTGTCTTCTGATTTTTTATTGATTTTTTTTTTTCATATCATTATTACAATTTCAACAGTTAGGCTATTGGTTTAGAAAGTGAATATTTGGTTTATAAATAAGCAGTGATTTATCTAGTGTTCCCTCTCACCATTTTATTTAAGCCATACCTAGTGCTATACACTGCAACATGCCTATGACACATGGCCATCCAAACATGGACTTCTTGTAGGTACCTTAACATCAATAACGCAACAAACAAAAAAGATGACATTGCAACTATACTTTGCAGTGATGGAAACAGTTTTCATGTATTTTGTTTTTTCTGAACCCCGGTTATCTTCTCATATATCAGATGCAGAAATGAACATGCCAGGATACCAAATAATGCGACTCGACCCCTATAAACCAAAATCCACTGGCTTACTTATATATCATGCTTCCTCATTAAAATGTAAAAAGCTAGTTAATTTTGAAAATGATGGTGTTGAATCTGTTCGGAATGAAATAAGTATGAAAAATAGTCAACCGCTTGCAATAGGCTTCGTCTATAGAAACCCACCAGAAACCACTGATTGGCAGGACAGATTTAATGCAATAATGGATGAAGTAACCATTCTAAATGATGAGACAATTATTTTAGGAGATTTTAACATTGATCTGTCAAAAACAAAATCAAAGTGGTATTAAAAATATATATCACATAATTTAGAACAGCTAATCGATAGACCAACACGCATAACTGAAAATTCCGCTACTCTAACAGATCATGTTTACACAAATGCAAAACAATCCATTATCGAACTTTGTTCCCCTCCTGTGCTCACAACCCAGTTTGCCTTACTTGGTTCAAAAACCATGTAAAAATTCCAAAAGTAGGTCATAAAGTGTTTACTACAGGAGCTTTAGAAACTTTACAGAAGAAGATTTCCTTACTGACCTTTCTGAAGCACAATTTGACCTCATCTATCAAATCAGAGATCCAAAGAAAGCAGCTGAATTTTGGATTGATACGTTTACCTCTGTATATAATGAGCACGCCCCCTTTTATAAAGAAAAGGATTAAACAGGAAACAAAGCCTCCATGGATAACTAAAGAAATTGACACAGAAATTAACAAAAGAAATTATTTGAGTAATTTCGGAACAAATGAAGAATTCAGAAAAAACAAGAAATAAAGTGACGTCATTAAAAACGAAAAACGAAACGTACTTACTTTAGAAAACTGTTAACTTCGACCAAAGATACCAGGCAAATTTGGAAAGCAATGAACATATTAACTAATAAGCAATTAACCTATTAACGAATACACATATGTCAAAAATTCACCAAATGAGCTCAGACATATCTGCAGATCAAGTAAATAATCATTATGCAACCATAGCAGATAGAATCATATTAAATGATAAATCTAGTGAAAATGATCTTAATTATTTAGAACAACACATCCATTCTAAGGATATTCGTGTTCCATTTAGTCTGAAACCCATGATCATTTAGATGTTAGTAAAGCCTTGTCTACTTCAACCCAATCAAATACTCGTGATTTATGTCGTATCGAGACAAAAATACTTCAGTTGTCATGTCCTGTTATTACAGATACTTTGACATACTTATACAATTTACGCATAGATAAACAAACTTTTCCTCTAAAATATTAGGAAGCTAAAGTTATTCCTCTGTATAAAAACGGGGATTCTTCAAATCCATCACATTAAAGACCGATATCCATTTCATCAACCATAGCAAAACCGATCGAAAAACACATGCGTAA
This sequence comes from Conus betulinus, assembly GCA_016801955.1. Classification (NCBI taxonomy): domain Eukaryota; kingdom Metazoa; phylum Mollusca; class Gastropoda; order Neogastropoda; family Conidae; genus Conus; species Conus betulinus. Next base: position 65,681 of record JADBJO010008262.1, on the reverse strand, counting down.
GTCTCTGTGTTCTTATTTCGCTGATAACAAACTTCTCCACGAAAGTCAGTCGGGCTTTCAAAAACATCATTCTTGCCACACAGCCCTCATACAGCTTATGGACAGTCTTCTTTGCAGCACACAAACAAGAATAAATTTGCAGGTATTCTCTTCGTAGACTTTGAAAAAGCGTTTGATTTCATTAACCATTCTCTGTTGTGCCGTAAACTTGAACTTTACAAACTGACTCCAGAATTCATAAGTCTTATTTCATCTTTTTTATGTGACCGAACACAATTAGTAGCTGTAGCTGACAAATTGTCAACATTTATGCCTGTCAAATATGGTGTTCCACAAGGCTCTGTGTTAGGGCCTCTTTTGTTTACTATTTACGTTAATGATTTGCCTTGATTTGTTAAATGTAAGTGCGAAATATTTGCAGATGATACATCTCTTCACGAAGACGACTCTGATGCCTATGAATTAACAATCAAGCTTCAAGCAGATATTGATAAACTTACTGAATGGACACAACTAAACCATATGTCTTTAAATGCTATTAAACAAAGTGCATGTACGTGTCTACAAGACAAAAACGACAAAAAATGAATCAAATTTTCAGCCTTTTCTCATATCCAACAACAAAATGTGAGGAAGTCAGTTCACAAAACACTAGGTGTCATTATTGACAAAGATATATCT
>JADBJO010008262.1:50000-60000 GCA_016801955.1 Conus betulinus | reverse complement strand
CTATATGAAGCCGTGCGGCAGGTGAGTCTTGTGAAAGCAGGCTGTGTGACCTCAGGAAGAACTGCAGCAGGCCGCACAGTGTCTTCCTGGTCCGTGCTGCACGTGTTTGATCATAGCGCGTTTTCAGTCAACGATGCGTTTTCCTCAACGAAGACCGGCAAGATTCGCGCGCTCGTCTGTCAGCATTTGTCTCCCAGCGCGCATATTTGATGTCACCAGCGACAGATTACAAGAAAATTCCATTACGAGGTCGTCGGATTCACACATGACAATATCAGGATCGATGGACCGTCACTTTTACGAAGGATTTATTTCTACCCTTTGTCCCCTCAGTCGCCTTGGCACTAACCTGTCTATGAGGGCCAACAAAAGCCCTGTTCAGAGAGAAAAACAGAGAAATAGACACAAAAAGGTTTATGTTCAGAGACACACACAGAGAAACATGTTTTAGAGAGACAGAGAAGCAGACACACATGGGACAATGTTCAGAAAGAGACAGAAGGACAGATACACGTAGTTCCATATTCAGAGAGATAGACAGGCACACAGAGAAGCTGATAAATGAGGTAACATGTCCAGAAACACAGACAGTAAAAACCCAGCAAGGAGGGTGGAGGAAGAGGGGTACAGAATAACATTTGCAAAAATTGGCACAAACGAAAAGGGCACGTCCAAAAATGACATTTCCGAGGGAAAAAAAGCATAAACTGATTACAACATACCTTTTGGGAACAATCAAGAAAAACACACAAAATGCACATTTCATGAGAAGAATGTATACACTTAGGGAAAATTCATTTCATAATGTACTTCTCTCTGTCTCTGTTTCTGTCTGTCTGTCTGTCTGTCTGTCTGTCTGTCTGTCTCTCTCTCTCTCTCTCTCTCTCTCTCTCTCTCTCTCTCTCTCTCTCTCTCTCTCCGTGTGCGTGTGTGGGTGCGTGCGCGCGCACATGTGTGTGTGTGTGTGTGTGTGTGTGTGTGTGTGTGTGTGTGTGTGTGTGTGTGTGTGTGTGTGTGTGTGAGTGCGCGCGCGCACACACATATGTTTGTGTGTGTGTGTGTGTGTGCGCGCGTGTCTGTGTGTGTGCATGTGTGTGTGTGTGTGTGTGTGTGTGTGTGTGTGTGTGTGTGTGTGTGTGTGTGTGTGTGTGTGTGCAGAAGATGGATTGTGATGTGTAGATAGATAAATAAGCGGTGAGTGTTGATGTTTAACCCTTAAGCATATTAATTTGGTTTTTTCCCATTGTTTTTCACATTATTTTTTGATGATGTGATATTGTAATGTGTCACCACAAAATAATTTTCCCTCATGGGCAAAATAAACAACTTGTGAACTTGTGAACCTGTGAACACCTCCTCGAGTTCTCTTCGTTTTGCCACTTTGATACTATAATATTTATAAGCTTCGACTTAATTCGTGGAAAACCAAATTTTCCCAAAATGTAGCATGTGTTTGTTCAAATCTTCTATCAGTGGACCATATTCTTTTTCATTGTTCAATATTAACTTCATTGTATAAAGAATCGAACGTGGATGTGACTGTACATGATTCTATCAAAACAATAACCCACAAACCAGAAATTGTGCAAATAGCAAAAGTGGCTTCCATCCATCAAATTTATAGATTTTTGTAAACGATTCCTTTCCCCTTGCTCATCCCCCCCCCCCCCCCCCCCTTTCTATAGTCTAATATCATCAAGTGTGAACAGACTCTAAATTAAAGAACTCACTCACTCACTCTCTTCGTTTTGCCTGGTCAAATGTTTCGTGCACAGTCATGCATGAATGTCCCCTAGGTCTTTGGTTCCGTGTACACAGCAGACACGAAGGCTGCGGAATCAGACCCGCAGAGCTACGGACATTTCGCCCCTTCGTCTTCTGTGGGGATAGGCCGGGTCATGACTTTTGTGGGGATAGCCCGGGTCATGTCTTCTGTGGGGATAGTCCGGGTCATGTCTTCTGCGGGGATAGCCTGGGCCATGTCTTGTGTGGGGATAGGCCGGGTCATGTCTTGTGTGGGGAAAGCCCGTTTTTATGTCTTGTGTGGGGATAGCCCAGGTCATGTCTTCTGTGGGGATAGCCCGGGTCAGGTCTTTTGTCTACCTCGGCACTGTGGTCAGCAAAGATGGAGGTACAGATGAGGATATCAAGAGCCGTATCAATAAGGCCAGGCACATCTTTATTACGCTACAGCCTATCTGGAATTCCTCTGCCCTCTCTCTCCACAACAAGATGAGAATCTTCAACTCAAATGTGAAATCTGTATTCTATATGGTTCTGAAACGTGGCCAACAACAAAGACAAACACCCACCCAAAACTCCAAACATTTATCAACAGATGTCTGCGAAACATGGTGAACATCAGATGGCCAGATGTTATTGCCGACACAGAACTGTGGAACAAGACCTAGCAAGTTCCAACAGAATCAGAAATCAGAAAACGGAAGTGGGGATGGATTGGCCACACCCCCTCAGAAAGTCTCCATCGCAAGACAAGCCCTTGAATGGAACCCTCAGGGCAAGAGAAAAGCGGGAAGACCAAGACAGACATGGCGAAGGAGTACCGACGCAGAAGCTGAAGCCGCCGGAATGTCGTGGGCCGAGCTGAAGAGGATCTCCCGAAGTCGTGTCCGCTGGAAGAGTGTGATTGCGGCCCTATGTTCCCCAGGGAATTCAGAGGACTAAGTCAAGTCAAGTCAAGTCGTCTTCTGTGGGGACAGCCCGGGTCATGTCTTCTGTGGGGATAGCCCGGGTCATGTCTTCTGTGGGGATAGCCCGGGTCATGTCTTCTGTGGGGATAGCCCGGGTCATGTGGGGATATCCCGGGTCATGTCTTCTGTGGGGATAGCCCGGGTCATGTCTTCTGTGGGGATAGCCCGGGTCATGTCTTCTGGGGATAGCCCGGGTCATGTCTTCTGTGGGCATAGCCCGGGTCATGTCTTCTGTGGGGATAGCCCGGGTCATGTCTTCTGTGGGGATAGCCCGGGTCATGTCTTCTGTGGGGATAGCCCGGGTCATGTCTTCTGTGGGGATAGCCCGGGTCATGTCTTTCTGTGGGGATAGCCCGGGTCATGTCTTCTGTGGGGATAGCCCGGGTCATGTCTTCTGTGGGGATAGCCCGGGTCATGTCTTCTGTGGGGATAGCCCGGGTCATGTCTTCTGTGGGGATAGCCCGGGTCATGTCTTCTGTGGGGATAGCCCGGTCATGTCTTCTGTGGGGATGTCATTCTCTGTGGGGATAGCCCGGGTCATGTCTTCTGTGGGGATAGCCCGGGTCATGTCTTCTGTGGGGATAGCCCGGGTCATGTCTTCTGTGGGGATAGCCCGGGTCATGTCTTCTGTGGGGATAGCCCGGGTCATGTCTTCTGTGGGGATAGCCCGGGTCATGTCTTCTGTGGGGATAGCCCGGGTCATGTCTTGGGGATAGCCCGGGGATAGCCCTGCTCCCCTAACACACACATACATACACACACCAAAACACACACACACACACACACACACACACACACACACACACACACACACACACACACACACACACAACACACACACACACACACACACACACACACACACACACACACACACACACACACACACACACACACATGCATACATGCACACACACACACACACACAGAGACAGAGACAGAGAGAGAGAGAGAGAGAGAGGAGAGAGAGAGAGAGAGAGAGAGAGAGAGAGAGAGAGAGAGAGAGAGAGAGACGAATACGTATACGTATATACCAAGTGTTTTATTCAGATTTAGGCCTAAGCCCCTATCTGAAGGGGATGGTCATTCACCGCCTCATATAGTCTCACACGCACGCACACATATATACATACATAACATGAAATTTAAACACTGATCATAAAGCATTTGCCATGCACACACACACACACACACACACACACACACACACACACACACACACACACACACACACACACACAGAGAGAGAGAGAGAGAGAGAGAGAGAGAGAGCCATGTTGGTGTTTTTCTTGATTGGGCCAGTTTGGTGGTGGTGGTGGTAGTAGTAGTAGTAGTAGTAGTAGTACTAGTAGTAGTAGTAGTAGTAGTAGTAGTAGTAGTAGTAGTAGTAGTAGTAGTGGTAGTAGCAGTAGTAGAAGTACTTTCATTTTACATCTTTTTACAAAATTATGTGGTATTATGCGAGGCCATTTGGGATCTTACGCTACGTGCATCACTTTTGTCCAACTGTCAATTGTGCCATTTTCGTCCAACTATATCAATTGTGTCATTTTCTCAGACTATCACTTGTCATTTTCGTCCAACTATCAATGTGTGCCATTTTCGTCCAACTATCAACTGTGCCATTTTTGTCCAACTATCAATTGTGTCATGTTCGTCCAACTATCAATTGTCATTTTCATCCAACTATCAATTGTCATTTTCGTCCAAGAATCAATTGTGTCATTTTTGTTCAACTATCAATTGTCATTTTCGTCCAACTGTCAATTGTGCCCAACTATCAATTATGCCATTTTCGTCCCTACCGTACTTTTCTATGCCCTTTTTGTCCGTGCACGTTTCGTCTTTGCCAGTTTTCCACTTGGCTTTCTCGACCCACCCAAAACAAACACACGTAGGACCAGTTTCATAGAAACACACAATGCAACAAATCTGTAAGAGTAAGACACACACACACAGCCATTCATTCACACACACACACACACACACACACACACACACACACACACACACACACACACACACACACACACACACACACACACACACACACAGTGAGTGCGCGCATGCACGCATACACACATACACACATACTCTGTCTCTCTCTCTCTCTCTCTCTCACACACACACACACACGCACACACACACACACACCACACACACACACACACACACACACACACACACACACACACACACGCTCGCGTTCATGCACGTGCGTTGGCATTTTTCATTCTTTGCGCGCAAGGTGAACGCTTCCTCCTTCCTGTCCGTGTGGTCTGTAGCAGGGTCAGGGCCTCCGCCAGCAGTGCAGGTCCCAGCTGATCACCATGCCGGTCAGTTTGTTGATTCGCCTGTCAGCAAGGTCTCACACGGCTACCGCACCGACTTTGAACGACACGAGGTAGAAAGACGGAGTGGGGCCCATGGACAAAATCATTTGGTGTTGGCGCTGATCCGGATGAAAGGACGGATCCAGTCATGTTTTGTTTTTTTTAAATAAAGAGGATTTGAAGAACCCTTCTAGTTTATGCTGTATTTGACTGGCGTATAGCAGTATGGGAAATTCAAAATACATCCCTACATGGGACTGTCAACTGTTTTTCAGTTGTTAAGTAAACTGTAAAAGAACTCCATACAAGACTGTCGTATATCAACATGTAAGTGCAATGTAAACTATTGTGCACACTCCACCCCCACCCCCACCCACCCCCTCTCTCTCCCAAGTCTCCTCTCCCCCCCTCAACAACAACAACAACAACAACAACAACAAACTAAACGAAGTTATATGTCAGCATTGGCAGTTGAATCATGATGACTGTACCAGCCTATACAGATGACTGTGCCAGACTATACAGGTGACTGTGCCAGCCTATATACAGTGACTGTGCCAGCCTATACAGATGACTGTACCAGCCTATAGAGATGACTGTACCAGCCTATACAGATGGCTGTACCAGCCTATACAGATGACTGTACCAGCCTATTAATAGTTTCCTCGTCTGCGACCACTTCAGACTGTTTTGGTTTCCCTTTCTTAACAACAAAGCCGTGATAACTCGCACATTCTGGATTAAAAAAAAAAAACATATCAGCGTGTGATGACAGAAACGAATAAAACAAAGCCAAAACGATTTCTAAATCTTAAGAAACATGCACAAACACGGCAGAAAACATGTATGACATTAGATGTAGGAATATCATTCATGGATGACTTCAACCACTTCTGACTGACGAAACCAAGCTCTTGCAATAGATAACTGTAGTTATCGACGTGGTAATACACTTTACACCTTAAAAACCATAAAGTGAATCAGCTCTGTTTTCTATAGAGAAACAATAGACGGGTTATCAACAAATATGTTTATCTGTCTAACCAACGGAGATGGAATACCTAAGAGCAACACCGAACATGGTGAAATGATGTTTTCCTATGTGTAAGCCATGCTCATGGCTGCGCAATATACCCATTAGTCAGCCGACGACCGTCAAGACAAAGGACGTACACAAACCACACTCCAGGCGATCTCCTGGGCCCACAAAATCAAAACACGGTGAAGGAGAAACAGAATTTTGCTGAGTTTACGGGTTCAAACAAAATTGTAACAAAACTGTGATTTGTCCAAATTACGCGATAAAATGCAAAGTTGTTGAAGGTACTGACTCAGTCGTTTGATTCTGTAGAACAAATTGTATGAAGTGTGTGATGTATTCACAAAATAGGGGATGGGAGGAGGAGGAGTGTGTGTGTGTGTGTGTGTGGGGGGGGGGGGGGGGGGGGGTGGCGGGGGAGGGAGGGGGGGCATGACCGGAGATGGTGTAGTATCCATCGTTCTTTGTGGGTGTTGAGTGCCAACTCCACGCATCTGAGAGTAAGTGCTTCAGCTAGATTCAGAAACATCTAATGCAACGAACGTAAATTATGAAATGGTCGGCTCCCATCAGGATTTGTCGTTTTCGATTGTGTGTCTGCCATTCGGCAAAAGGCATTAACATTAATACCATCAGGAATGTGACTTAAAGCTCATCCTATGATTGTGGTGTCTCTAGAAACGGCAAAACAGGCATCCCCCCCCCCCCCCCCCCCCCCCCCCCCCCCCCCCCCTTCCTTCTGACCCCAAGCCGCTCCTAAAGTCCTACTCGGTAACACTTTGGTCTTGTTTCATTTCATTTCGATCGAATTATGCCCGAGACTGAAAATATTTGAAGGACATTGTCATGGCGGATCAGAGGCCGGGCTACGGCAGCGATCAATAACAATAATCCGCCTCATCGAGTCCATTAACTCAATGGAGAGAAAGAAGAAAAGAGATTGCACGTGCAGCGCAGTTGTTTGCTTTGTTAGACTTTGGCCCACATACAACTTTTTTTTTTTCTGTCTAGCTGTTGATTGATTGGCACTGTGTGGACGCTAGCAGTGTGAATGGAGGCTGGCAACAAACAATCCACGGGGATCGATATGGATCTGGAACCATTAGACTGACGACTGGACTGGTCAGTACATGGACAAGCCGTGAGGGTCGGTTGCGCTAAAAAAAAACAACGATGAATATATGTTTGAAGTTGATCCGCCCTCCAGCCCCCCCCCCCCCCCCCACCTCCCTAAGGATACCATGCTGGTGCTTTCTACATATTATTCCCAAGTCTAACGTAGCCCCGTCACAATGCTGCGCTGCTTTCCGATCTCCTTTCTCATTGGTTGGTTAAACGCACCCGCTAGACTCTCTCCTACACCTTTCCCTCCCCTCCCCCCACCCCCATCATCCCCTCCTTCTCCCCACCATCCTCCCCATCCCTGTGTCGCCACACCCTATTGTTTTTCTCTGTGTGAACATGATGATGACAATATTCTGTTTGATCATCAGACCAGATGAAACTTACTTCCCTCAAGTGGATTTCCTTCTCTTCTTTCTGATTTGAATTGTTGAGAAAAGGGAATAGCCATTGACAAGTTGATGAGAAAAACAGAAACAAACAAACAAACAAAAACACACACACACACACACACACACACACACACACACACACACACACACACACACACACACACACACACACACTTCATTGAGGAAAATAGTTTTTTTCCCCAATGCTTGTGTTGATAGGCCCAAGTTTTGAGAATTAACGTTGTCGTGCTTTTTTTTTGTTTGTTCGTTTGTTTGGGGTTTTTTTTTTTTTGTCACAGCAGCTACAGCGCTTTTCTTCGTATATTGTGGCCTTTCTAAGAAGCAGTGAATTGTTGTGAGAGGCTGGACAAGAAATGAGCAGAAAATGGTTTGGGAAGAGCGACAATTTTCATGACAAAATTATGATTATCCATAGACCTCTTTTTTGCGTATAAGCCCGAATTCTTGTTTTTCTTTTAAAACAAAATGTCACTATATTGACACATTGTGTGTGTGTGTGTGTGTGTGTGTGTGTGTGTGTGTGTGTGTGTGTGCGTGTGTGTGTGTGTGTGTGTATGAACCAAGCAAATTTTACTGGAAGGTCTACAGATTTGGAAGGTCCACAGATCTCCCTGTACATATGCTAGGCAGAAAAATATATCTACCTACCCACCTGTCTATCGACCTATTTATCTGTCTGTTCTGTGTGAGTATGTATGTCTAGATGTACGTGTATATGTGTATGTATGTTTACATGTATGTATGCACGTATGTATCTATCAATCTATTTACATAACGCGGCGTGCTGAATAGCCGTGAACGCATTTTTCTTGGGTACGTGGTTTGTTGTTTGACTTTCTCTTCTTTCTCTTTTCTTTTCTCCCCCCCCCCTCCCCCTCACACACACAGAGAAAATCGACTGGAACTATATATTAGTCACGTTGTCACATAGAGTTTGTTGATATTGACTTGAGACAACCTCCCCGCCCGCAACAATCCGTCTATCTGTCAGTTAATCATTCTGTCTGTCTGTCACACACACACACACACACACACACACACACACACACACACACACACACACAGACCCCCCCCCCCCCCCCACACACACACACACACACCTACGCATGCACGCATACACACTCACATGCACACCTCCAGTATGCTTTTAATTATGCTTATGATGGAGAGCGTCATCCGTTGGACATGTTGAAGAAATATATGTAACGATAAATTTTCTCTATTTTGAAAAGGGGATCCTCATCATCGCCATTATCATTGCCATAGTCAGCAGCAACAGCAACACCAGCGAAAGTAGCCCAGTCATTTGGGCATCTTGCAGGCGCGCGGTTTCTTCTTCTTCGTCCAGTGGGACCCAGCACTATTTTCAGCGCTGGTGAGAGGCGGAGAAGGCGGGGGCGCTGCAAAACGGGCACGGTGGCGCTCCAGCCGGTCGGACGGGTAGAAAGCCACCCCGTCCAGCCCCCCCCATGGAGACCAGCCTTCGACAAGCCGTCTCCATCCCCGCCCCCCCCCACCCCCCCTACCCTGACCCTCTGCACCAAGACTGTTAGTACCAGTGCGCGCTGGACGATGCAGACGGGGCGGGAACGGGACGCAGTTGTTACCCTCAACTCTCCACGGGCACGGGCGGACTCTGAACGCATTCTGTCACTGATTGACCGTGGCTGCTGCGTTCTTTCCTCTTGTCGATATCTGCGTTGAAAGAGCGGCACCCTTTCATTTTGAATGTGTGTGCGTACGTGCGTGCGTGTGTATGTGTGTGTGTGTGTGCGTGCGTGCGTGCGTGTGTGTGTGTGTGTGTGTGTGTGTGTGTGTGTGTGTGCGCGGCGCGCGCGTGCGGCAGAGGTGTGCTTCTTATAAATGCTGTAGGACGGCTTTTGTAACAGTTGTGGGGGGACCGTGTCTTGCAGAGGCAGCTGACGACCTGTGGACGCATCTCTCCCTGGGTGTGTGTGTGCCTCTCCACGCTTCATGTTGGAAACTGACAGAGACGTTCGCAACCGTTAAGAACTGTGTGGCGTCATCAGTGACAGGCACTGTTGTCAAACCCAAACAGCCAGTTGTACCACCCGACATCATGTCAGTCATTTTGCTTTCGCAACGCAAAAAGGCCATGGACAAAAAAGACAAGAAAATAATTCGGTAAGTGTTGAGATCCCCCACCCCCCCACCCCTTCTCTCTCTCTCTCTCTCTCTCTCTCTCGCCGCCCTTGTGTATAGCTTTGACTGGCATTGTTAGTAAAGGATGCAATCTATATTTAACAGAAGACTCGCTAAATGCTCCGAAAAGGAAGAGAAAATCGCAGAAGACCAAGCAGGCTTCAGAGCTGGTTATAGCACAACTGATCATACATTACATCGTATGCAGTAGTGTAGAAA
>JADBJO010008262.1:30000-40000 GCA_016801955.1 Conus betulinus | reverse complement strand
TAATGCAGGGTATTGTTGTGTGTTCCAGTGTATCATAATGCAGGGTATTGTAGTGTGTTAGAGCGTATCATAATGTAGGGTATTGTAGTGTGTTACAGTGCATCATAATGCAGGGTATTGTACTGTTTTACATTGTAACAATGCAGGGTATTGTAGTGTGTACAGTGCATCTTGATGCAGGCTATTGTAGTGTTTTGTATCATACAGCATGGTCTGGTAGTTTAGTACATTGTATCAGAGGGCAGGATGTGGTGGAGTAGTATATGGTGTCAGAGTATTGTATTGTATCAGACTATCATAATTGTGTAAGATTGTATCTCAGAGCACGTAGCACATTGTATTGTATGAGAGTGCAGATTTTTGTGGTGTATCATTGTGGTGTGTCATACTGCGGCATTTTGTGGTGTTTTGTGCTGTATGACAAAAAATTGTATCATACAATAGGGTATTGTTAGTGTATTATATTGTGCTATATTGCAGCGCAGCATAGTGTATTAAATTGTATCATCGTACAGGGTTTTGTGGTGCACAGTAACATACATCAGGTTACTGTATTGAATCGTAGAGTACTGTAATGTGTTATGATGTACCATACTAGAGTATTGTAATGTCTTATATTGAATCGTACTACAGGGTATTGTAATAGATCATATTGTACCATATTACAGGATATTGGAATGTGTTACATTGTACGGTACTACAGGGTATTGTACTGCATCATATTGTACAATAATACAGGCTCTTGTAATGTTTCATATTTTGTCATAGTACAGGGGTTTTGCATTGCTTTATGTCGTCTTTCAGGTTACTTTAGTATTATATTTATCATGATGCAGGGTAGCATAGTGTATTATAATTATTGCCCCATAGTGAATGGTTCTGTGGCACATTGTATCATAAGGCAGGGTACTGTAGTGTGTTACAATGCATCATAGTTGTATTACCCTGTATGACAGAGCAATCGAATGTATTATATTGTATAATAGTGCAGTGTATCGAATATATTACGTTGCATCAAAGTGTTGGTTATTGGAGTGTTTTGTGGCATAGTGCAGGGTATTGCAGTGTAGTATATTATACATAATGCGATGTATTGTAGTCTACTATATATTATCATAGCAAGGGTAATGTGATGTATTGCCATTGTACTGTGATGCAGGATATTATAGTGTTTTGCATCGCTTCAGAGTGAAGGGTATTGTTCTGCAATACATTTATCATAGTGAAGGGAGTTATGATGTGTTGCATTGTGTTTAGAGTGCAGGGTACGGTGATGTTTCACAAGGCATCCACCTGCAGGGTATTTAAGTGTGTTCTGTGTATTACGGTGCAGGGTATTGAAGTGTGCTGCATTGTCTAACAGTGCAGGGTACTGTAAAGGTATTACACTGTATAATAGTGCAGGGCTTTGTAGTATATTTTGTTGAGCTATGGCGCAGGGTATTGTATTCTTGTATTCCTATGCAAACTGCTGGATGTATAGCACTGTATCAGAGTACAGGGCATTACAGTGTGTTATATTGTAATGTCACACAGGTTATTATAATGTGCTACACTCTAGGGGGTTGGGCCACACCCGGTTCATGACTCCGGATGTCCCTCTGCTGCCCCCCTTTTTTTTTCCATCTTGGGATGAGCCATGACTGGGATTCGAACCCCATGCCCTTCTGGACATGCTCATTTCCACTTAATGACTCGCGCACTAACCACTGAGCCACAGGGACACCTGATATTTGTAGGAAAGTTAAGCCTTATGAAGTTCACTTTTGTTCCTCCTTGACCAGATCCAACTTGAACACCTCTCTGCCGCTTCTGCCATTGCTTTCAGGGCTTTGGTTTTTTCCCTCCCTGCAACTGAGAGCTGTTTCATGAGGCTGTATGCAGACGTTCCCACAAACCCCCTAGCTCCAATTTCTGCAGTGAGGACTTTGACCTGATAGCCTTCTCTCCTCAGGCTGTTTGCCAGATCAGCATACTTTTCAGTCTTGTAGATCTGAGCTGCCTCATTCTGTTCTCATATGGCACCGTGAGCTCGATCATGATCAGCTGCTTGGTTGACTGAGAGTGTAATACTATGTCTGGTCTCATGCCACTCTTGCTGATAATCTCTGGGTGACTATTCCATTCTGGGAGGTCTGCTGTGCACTCCCAGTCATCTGCCCCGTCCAGCAGACTCTGCCTGCATGTTCCGAGTGGCACTGTTGTTCTTGGCCATGATTCGCTGCCTCCTGCCGTGAAGAATGTTGCGGGTGCTTTTGGAGTCCTGATTTTCCCTTTTGTGGTGTTGGTACTAGCCCAGACTACTTGTACAATCTCTTTGAGCACTTGGTTGTGCCTCCATGTGTACCTTCCTTGAGCCAGGGCTACTTTACATGAGCTTAGGACATGCTCCACTGTTTGTTTTTCATGGCAAAGGGGGCATGAAGGATCGTCTGTTTTTCCCCACTTCACCAGGTTTGCATTTGAAGGCAGAAGGTCATATGCAGATCTGAGAATGAAGCTGATCCTGAGAGGGGCCATGTGCCAAATGTCATTCCAAGTGAGACTTCTTTGGAGTGCATTCTCCCACGTTGTCCATTGCCCTTGCTGGCTCTGCTGGACTGCTTTTTGGAGTCTTTGTTGGTCTCTTCTTTTCTCATCTCCTGAATCATCATGTCTCTTTTGGCTTTTCCTTTGGCCTTTGACCACCATCAGTTTTGGTCACCCCCAGTCCTTGTCTGTTGGTCTGTGTGTGTCCTGTTATTTCTCTGATCTTGAGACTTTCTTTTGCAGAATCCATCGCCTCTTGAACTTTCCATTTTCTGCCTGTCTTCAGCTGGGGCTTGATTGCTTCAACCACCTTGTCTCCTGAGTCCTCCAGCATGCTTTGAAGTCTGATCTTCCCTGCTTTATATTCCTCCAGGATGGATTTCAGTGGTAGTTTCAGCTTTGCTTGGCGACAGTATAGCGCTATGTCAGTCAGACAGGGTGGGACACCAAGCCATTTCCTTGTGAACTTGTTGATTTTGGATTCCATTGCCTCCACTATGCTGGTGCAGATGTCGTATATCATCAGAGGCCATAGGAGCTTGGTATCAGCATGAACTGCAGACACCAGACCTTGTATTTGCCAGGGAGCCCACACTGGTCTGGTCTCCAAGCCTTCTTCCGACATCTGTTTGGTTTCTTTTGCTCTTCGTGTGTCTTTCAGCGTATCATCATACCATCTTCCAGGCTCTTGACTGGCTCTTCTGTTACTGTTGGAATGGTCTGGTTGGCAACACTGAAGACCACAGATTCGGCCACTTTTCTTTCCTCAGTGAGAGACTCCGTGATTCTTTGGCTTGAACTTCATTCTGGATGAGGCAACTATGTCGTCCAGCCTCTCCAGCACGTGACGTGTCTCGTCTTCTCTGGATGAAATCACTGTAGTGTCATCCATGAAGGCCTTGAGAGGGGGCATCTTGTATCCATCGCCAAGGTCTGTTTGTCTTGCGTTGCTGTTGCTGCTTTTCAAGATGACTTCCATTGCCAACACGAACAGTATTGGGGAAATTGCACAGCCCATTGCAATGCCAACTTCCAAGTTGATCCAATCTGTTGTGTACTCCTTGGTAGAGAACCGCATTGAGAAGCCATTGAAGTACTTCTTGAGCATGTCGCGGATGTTCTTTGGCACATGGTACATCTTAAGAGCCAACTGTATCATCTCATGGGGTACAGATCCATATGCGTTTGCCAGGTCGAGCCACACTACGTCCAGGTCTCTATTTTCTGTTTTTGCTCTTTGGATTGCGTCCCAGATCATTGTGGCGTGTTCTACACAGCCAGCCACGCCTGGAATGCCACCTTTCTGGACTGACACATCCAAGTACTTGTTTTCCATGAGGTACTTGGTCAGCCTTGCTGCCATGACAGAGAAGAAGATTTTCCCTTCGACGTTCAGTAGTGATATTGGCCTGAACTGGCTGATGTCACTTGAGTTTTGCTCTTTGGGGATGTACACACACATCTGCCGTCATCCACTGGCCGCTGATCTTCTGATTTCTCCAAGCTGATCGCAGCAGCCTGTGGAGCCACTCCAGCACCTTGGGACATTTCTTGTACAGCTGGTAAGGTATTCCGTTTGGCCCTGGTGATGATTTGGCTCTGGCTTTGTCGACCACCTTCTTGATTTCCGCCAACGTTGGAGGCTTGTCATTGAACTGGAGGGCGCTGTGTTTTGCTTTCAGGTCTTCCCAGAGTTTTTCCAAGCCTTGTTTTTCAGCTGGCAGAGCAGTCTTCATTTGCTTCTTGAGGTTTTTCTTTTGGACCCTGATCTTGTCCATCTCTTCTTGGCGTCTGGATTTCTTTGGAGGTGTTTTCTCTTTGGGTAGTTTTGCTCCATAGGCGTCTCTACATGTGGCATACACAATGTCCCCATATGTGGCTAGTTTTGTGTTCCAGGGTGCTTTTCCCTATCAGTGCATCGAGTTTTTTGGACGATTTTTGCATCCAGTTTCTCCAAATCTTCAGTCTCGTTTGCTCGTGGCAGGCTGAGTTTCAGGCGCCTGGCATCGAGGGCCTGTGCAAATTCCTCATCCGAACCAAAAGCGTGGATGTCCTTGGCACTGTGGTTTAAATCCTGGCCTTGGTCTTCCGACGTCTTATCTGCTGATGCAGTGCGCTGCTGCTCATTCAGATGAGTCTTCACACATCCCATCTTTGTTCTGTGGATCTTCATGCCACGGGTGGTAGCGAAAACGCTTTCCACAGACACATGGATATTCCATTTGGTCCATGTTCGTAGTCCGTTTGGGATTTGCAGTCGTGATTGGTTGAGCACCGATGGATTCATCATTCTCTCCCCCTTTCGGTGAATCCTGGGAGCATCTTTTCCTTTTGATTTTAGTAGCCACATGTTGAAGGCAAAGTGGGATTGTAGAATATCATACTGCAGTTCAGGGGATTGTAGAATATCATACTGTAATTCAGGGGATTGTAGAATATCATACTGTTATTCAGGGGATTGTAGAATATCATAGTGTAATTCAGGGGATTGTAGAATATCATACTGTAGTGCAGGGGATTGTAGTATATCATACTGTACAATTAAGTAGTGGGGGAAAACAAGTGCAGGCTAACGATTCTTCAGTCATAACAGTAATGACTTGGCAAAGATTTGAACTTTCAGAAAAACAACAGTTGAAGTTGAAGAAAATGGGGGGAACATATATAAATATGAGAAAACCTTCACTAGCTGCCTGAGGGAACCATCGTAATCCCTTTCGAAGGCAGATCTATGTGCATTGCCTGCTCCTAGGCCTTTCGTCCGCTGGATCGGACTTATCAGGGAGACATAGCTGATTGTATCTGTGCTCTTGGTGTCAAATTGAGACACACCACAGTCCATAATTCTGTGGTGTTCTCACCCACCAAGGCATGAAAGAATCCAACAGCACCCCCAAAGCAGCCAGCAAAGGGTAGTAAAAAGGAACAAATCATACTGCAGTGCATAGTGCAGCTACATACAAAACGTCGGTTCTACGGTCTCAATGTTTGCTGCGACATCAAAGAAGGGAATAAAAAACACCCCCATCCTCCCCCTCACACTTCACTTCTTACCTCAACACAGACATACACACAATCATACAGACACACACTCGTACAGACACACGCATACACGCACACCTACACCCACACCTACGCTTACACACACACACACACACACACACACACACACACACACACACATCTCTGATTGTGGCCTTGAACTTGGTTCAAGGTGCAGGGATCGGACAAAAAGTATCACTGTGCGTGTAATTTAGGCAAACCAAACATCCTCACTCGTTCACTAACAACCCCCCCCCCCCCCCTCCCCCCCCCCCACACACACACACACACACACACACACACACACACACACACACACACACACACACACAAACCTGCAAACACAGAAACGAGCAAGCAAACAAAAACAAATGTGTTCTTATTTACTTTTTGTTGTTGTTGAAAGCGCACGCTCCGGCCCGCGATGGTGACCAGGGCAATACAGTGAGCGGTTTAACACAGCTTGACCTGATCAGCATAGACGTTCTACTGTGTGAAACTAGTAAACACTTGAGACTAGATAATACGCTTTTAGTGAATAAGTATTGTCGTTTCTAACCCATAGCAATAACATGTGCATGTTTTCACTTGAGGTGGTTGATGATTTTACAGGCTTAAATCACTGCCTTTACCCCCCAGACTGAAATCCTAACTTAACGGCTGTACGAACAGGTTGCAAATCAGCTAGGTCTAACTAATGTTGTGAGGTCTTCACCTGCAATGGGACCATTGTTATTGGCCTGTCCCTCACCCTTCCCGCCCCCCTCCCCTCCGAAAAGGACACAAGTTTCCAGGCATGGTTTAATTGTTCATTTGCGTGAAAGGCAGGAAGTTCTCAACAGCAAACAAATCAACAAGGGCGTACCCTTTGTTTCCATGGTGAGATAACTTTGAACACATCCTGCTTGCTACTGCATGTATGTTCTTCTCTCTCTCCAGCGTTGTGGGCCCACAATCAAACTTTTTGGTGAACGATTACCGCCAACAGTGTGAGCGTGGAGTCATGTGCATTCAATTGTTTCATTGTGGGAGCAAAAGTTACTTCCCTTGTTTATCATCTGTTTACATCATCTCGTCTTGTTTCCTTTATATGTGTCTCCTTTCTGTGTAAGTGTCATGCCGAGATTTGGGAAGATGCTTTCTTCTGTTCAGTGAATCAGACAGCGAAATCATTACAATTATTTCATTTATTGCTTGCTTCTTTTACCCACACACATACACACATGTGTGCATGTGTCTCCATATCCATCTGCTGTCTCTCAGAGTCTCGCATGATCCATCTGCTGTCTCATATCTCCATATCCATCTGCTGTCTTCATGTCTCCCATATCCATCCTGTCTTCATGTCTCCCATCCATCTGCCGTCCTGTCCTGAAATTTGCCTCCATTGGATATAACTCG
Source organism: Conus betulinus (assembly GCA_016801955.1). Taxonomy (NCBI): domain Eukaryota; kingdom Metazoa; phylum Mollusca; class Gastropoda; order Neogastropoda; family Conidae; genus Conus; species Conus betulinus. Next base: position 33,028 of record JADBJO010008262.1, on the reverse strand, counting down.
AGGCTACATATCGGACTTTAAGCATCCTTATATTCCCATAAAGTGTTTGGGAACTGTACGGTAAAAAGCTATTGTTGTGGGCGTCTGCGTCGATCCTTTCACTTGTTGTCATCTTCAATTTCTTGATTTTTTTTCATTTACCTTCTTCTTTGTTCGTCTGATGTCATCCGTTGTGTGTGTGTGTGTGTGGTGTGTGTGTGTGTGTGTGTGTGTTGCAACTTTATTTTGCATTTCTTTCTTTTTTGTCCTCCTTTAGAGTTCATCACTCACCGTTTCATATACTTCCAGGACATTACAAACATGCCTTCTCTCTCTCTCTCTCTCTCTCTCTCTCTCTCTCTCTCTCTCTCTCTCTCTCTCTCTCTCTCTCCTATCTTTCGGTATCCAACTGGAAAAGGTGCATGTTAAAAACATAATTGTCAATGCAACAGCCACCGCACCCGTGGCGGGCAAACGTCATCCAACCTCAAGAGGTTCTCTACTAACTGGGAAATTAGTTAAGAAATATTGTTTCTCAGGCACGTTTATCAAGACAGCAATCTTAACGAAAAGCTATTTCGTCTTACGCTTTTTTTTTTCTCTTTCTTTTTTTTTTTTTCTTCAGAAATTTCATTCAGTTTAGCATAGATAGCCAGTCTGTGTATGGAAGTCATGTTTTGTTAAATCGAATGTAGTTATTTTCTAATTATGGAATGTACTTTTCTGTTTTATACCATTCACCTACCTCTTTAACGAACACATCAATATTTGGCCTAGATCTGCTAATTATATTCTTGTTTATAAAAAAAAAATGTATCCAGTACGATCATTAAGTCAGTTACTGTATTTGTTTCAAGCTGCCCTTCTGTACCGAAGAGAGTCAGTTCAATGTTTTACGAAAGTCTGTCGCAGTTTACGCGTTTGTCTTTGAGAATGAGCTCTAGATCATTACGGAAGGATTGAGAGTGCCGACATTATACACACACACACACACACACACACACACACACACACACACACACACACACACACACACACACACACACACACACACACACACACACACATATATATATTTTTTTTTTTTTTTTTTTTATATATATATATATATATATATATATATATAATATATATATATATATATATATATATATAGTTGTATGTTAAGCTGTACATCTTAGCTTAGCTGACCTTACTCTATCCTAGAGACTCGAAGACCGTTGGAGCGCCGCATAAGACTTCACAACCAGCTTCCTCCCGGATCTCAGACACTCTTAGGCAGTTGCTGAGGGAGAGACCAGTCCATTCACTGATATTGGGCTGCCATCTCTTTCTCTGTCTCCTTTCTGGCACTGCGCCTTGTAAGAACGGTTTTGGCAAGTCCTGTTAGCTTTTATACATACCATGTCATTTTCCTTTTTTTTTTTTTTCTCTGTGGACAACAGGTATCCGTATGGTCCAATGACTTGCCTTCCTCTGGCCTGGACCTCCAAGTTGGTAATCTGCTCTTTGTAGGATATGCCAATGATTTTGCGGAGGCATCTCATCTCTCACGCCTGAATCCTTCTCTCAAGTCACAGCTGTCAGAGTCCACGTCTCGCAGGCACAGAGAACTATGGCAATGACCAGGGCGCACGATCAGTCTGATCTTGGAACCGATGGAGATGCTTCTGTCGTTCCAGATGGGAGGTCTTAGTCTGGCTAGCGCTGCTGTCGTTCGCACAACTCTGAAGAGCACTTCAGGTTTTGATCCCTCATCTGAAACACTTGTCCCGGGGTACTTGAACTTCCGAAATGTCTCTGATTTTTATTTAGAGATAAAAGCATTTACCAAAATAATGAATATCAAATCTGTAAGTCGTAGTATAAGCTGGACTAATGATCCGTTGCATGTGAAATAACGTTATTACTGTTTGAATGTAGCTGTAGCCCGATAAATCACGTTCTCATTATGCCTCTCCCCCCCCCCCCTCTCTCTCTCTCTCTCTCTGTTTCCTGTCTACCTGTCCGTCTGTCTCTCATTGTTTTCTTTTAAAGAAGAAGCGGCAGTATGAAAGATGAAGTAATTTGAAAGAGATTTGGAGGGGGTGGAGAGGGAAGGGGATGGGGTGGTAAGAAAGAACAGAGGCGCGAACATGATAGATAGATCGATAGATACGTAGGTAGGTAGGGTAGATAGATAGATAGTTTATAGAGGTAGTAGATAGATACGTACTTACCTCCCCCCCCCTCCCATATATATATATATATATATATGTATGTATATATATATATATATATATATATATATATAGAGAGAGAGAGAGAGAGAGAGAGAGAGAGAGAGAGAGAGAGAGAGAGAGAGAGAGATGTATGTACATCTCATTAAATGATATCAGCGAAACAAAATCAGCATATCCTTGCAGCACTTTGAAAAGATGGTAGCATGAAGAGGGCCTTTCAGACAATTATTCTGAAGGTGGACGCCATATAAAGGTATCTCCTACTGGATCTAACAGCGCAGGTGCAGGTGATTGCGTGTGCGCGCGCGTTTATTATTCATTATCACAACGATGGTCGTTTTTCAAAGGGATTTGATCAGAACGCTCAGAACATGGAGCTGAATTGATTCCGGAGATTTCGCTTCCATAGCAAGGGAGCAAAAGAAAGCATGGAAGCGTGAAGACCTGGAATAACGCACAGGCTGAAAAAGCACGCGACAAAACGTCATGCTGAACAAATCAATAATGGTGAGACGGGGATTAGCAAGACGTTATTGTCAGCTTTGAAAATGTGTGTGTAGGGGGAAGGGGGGGGGGGGGGGGGGCACATCTCAATTAATAGATACGGAATTGTGTGAGAAAGAATCGCACTATTTCACGAATCGCTTGCGTGTTACTGTGCAATCCGACATCTAAAAGGCAAACATTTATTGATGAATTTACTTATTAATTTACTATTTATTTATTTATTTGATTATTTATCTATACATTTATCTCAAAGATCAAGCAGGCGCGTGGTTTTTGAGCCTCATCTAAACCTCACTGACTGCAGCCGTTTGATGACAACC
>JADBJO010008262.1:10000-15000 GCA_016801955.1 Conus betulinus | reverse complement strand
GTATGTACATCCAAAAGAAAAAAAGACACAATAACAACAAGCTGTTGTGATTATAAATGAAATTTTCGGCTTTATTTTTGCCTTCGTTAGCACATGACATCCTCCCTGAGTGCCAGCAGGTAATATATATATATATATATATATATTGAATTATAAACAAAGCTTGCTCTTATGTCTCAGATTGTAGAAATAGGGGGGTGGTAAGCCTTCATATCTGCAGTGGTAGATGATTCTGCCTAACTGACAGTATGTGCTTGAGTGGGTGAATGGGGAACAAATAAATGCTTCTCAAAAAATGAACTTTCAGCAAGCTTATAGTCTCCAAAGAGGGAGACCATCTCCAATGGGGAGAAAAGCTCACTAACATATAACTCCTGGTCAGATACCGGTATTTCGAAACCTGATTGTTCCTCCTCAGTGACCGCGGAAAGTGTTCATTCCAAGAACTGGCCCTCAGCACTTGTGTCTTAAGAGTTTATCTTTTTATATTTTCTACTTTTCACAAGAAAATGTAGCTTGTTTTGTTCTTTCATGATTTTCTTTTGCTTCTTAGGTGGCACCTTTAGTTAGTTTTTTTTGAAACTCAACAAACATACTATGGTATTGCACACCAGCCTTTTTTTGGTATAGCATTCTTCTTAAAACCGAAAAGGCAGAGGAGTCAAATTACCACTTTCCGCGTCACTGAGGAGAAACAATCAGGTTTCGAAATACCGGTATCTGACCAGGAGTTATATGTTAGTGAGCTTTCTCCCCATTGGAGATGGTCTCCCTCTTTGGAGACTATAAGCTTGCTGAAGGTTCATTTTGAGAAGCATTTATTTGTTCCCCATTCACCCACTCGAGCACATTCATCTACCACTGCGATACGAAGGCTTATCACCCCCCGCTATTTCTACAATCTGAGACATAAGAGCATGCTTTGTTTATAATCAATATTTCTTGCAGTCATTGCAACACCTAGCTACTCTGTAAGTTGCTGGAACGGTGCTCGGTACTTATCCTTGGAATTTATTGTTTCATTGTATATATATATATAGAGAGAGAGAGTGTGTGTGTGTGTGTGTGTTCAAAATGAAATTCCTTCCGTGAGTACACTCAATCAGCCGTTAGGGACCGTACTTCGTCGGAAGGTAGGAATCTGCAACGGAGTGGCCTGACGGAACAATAAGACTGTTGAAAGATTCCCTTTGTTGGCATTGTCACGGAGTGGCCTGACGGACCACTAACACTGCTGAGAGATTTCATTTGTTGGCATTGTCACGGGACTGGCCTGACAGACCACTAAGACTGTTGAAAGATTTCCTTTGTTGGTAGTGTTATTGACAGATTAGCATGGTTAACGTAGGATTCCGCGGGTTTCATCACTGATCGACAAGCTTTTTAACATAGGATTTACTTTTCCGGGTATAATTATTGATTAATTGGAATTGTTTACGTAGGATATCCCGTTGTGTATACAATTATCGATCGATTAGCATTGGTGACACAGGATATCTTTTGTGGTTATTTTCATTGATCAATCAGGATCGTTGACAGGATTTCTTCTTTTAATGTTATCTCTGATCGATCAGCACTGTCAATATAGATATCCTTTTGTATGCGTATTACCGATCGATTAGCATTATTACTATACGATTTCCTTTTGTGGTATTGTGATCGATTAGCATAGTTACCGTAGGATTTTCCTGTGTCGATATTATCATTGATCAATCAGGATATCAAATAGGATTTCTTTTTGTGGATATCATCACTGAGTGATTTGGATTATTTACGTAAGATTTCTTTTTGTGAGGTTAAAAACACTTATCTGTTAGAATTGTTATCATGGGATTTTGCTTTTGTAGGTATCGTGGCTGGCCGATTTAACATCGTTATCATAGGATTTCCTTTCCTAGGTATACCACTAATCCACTCGTCTTGCTACCGTAAGATTTCATTCCATCTCTGATCGGTCAGCATTGTTACCAAAGGATTGACCATTGTGGGCAGTATCACCGATCGATAAGCATTGTTACCATAAGATTTCCTTTCTATGTATTGCCACTTGCACTGTAATGTGACTGATCAACTGGGACTGGTAAAATAGGATATCCTTATGAGTGTAAGTATTACTGATCGACTAGGATTATGAATGTAGGATCTTGTTTTGTGAGTAATATCATTGGCTGATCAATTTTGGTGACATTGGATTTCAATGTGTAGGTATTCTTACATTTTAAAATTGCATTTCTTGCTGTGAGTACTCTGTTCTATGCGATTTTGAAAACAGTATTTTCTGCTGTAAGTACCTAGAATGCACTTAAGGATTGAAAACAAAGAGATTTTCTTCTGTGAGTAACCTGTCTGACTTCACTGTTCGTAGGACTTCCAATCAGGACAACTCCTGTGTCAGAACAGGAATCACAAACGACTCCTGTGTCAGAACAGGAATCACAAACGACTCCTGTGTCAGAACAGGAATCACAAACGACTCCTGTATCAGTACAGGAATCACAAACGACTCCTGTGTCAGAACAGGGATCACAAACGACTCCTGTATCAGTACAGGGATCACAAACGACTCCTGTATCAGTACAGGGATCACAAACGACTCTCCTGTATCAGTATAGGGATCACAAACGACTCTCCTGTGTCAGAACAGGGATCACAAACGACTCCTGTATCAGTACAGGGATCACAAACGACTCTCCTGTATCAGTACAGGGATCACAAACGACTCTCCTGTATCAGTATAGGGATCACAAACGACTCTCCTGTATCAGTACAGGGATCACAAACGACTCTCCTGTATCAGAACAGGAATCACAAACGACTCCTGTGTCAGAACAGGAATCACAAACGACTCCTGTATCAGTACAGGGATCACAAACGACTCTCCTGTATCAGTACAGGGATCACAAACGACTCTCCTGTATCAGTATAGGGATCACAAACGACTCTCCTGTGTCAGAACAGGAATCACAAACGACTCCTGTATCAGTACAGGGATCACAAAACGACTCCTGTATCAGTACAGGGATCACAAACGACTCTCCTGTACTAGTACAGGGATCACAAACGACTCTCCTGTATCAGTACAGGGATCACAAACGACTCTCCTGTATCAGCACTGGGATCACAAACGACACTCCTGTATCAGCACAAGGATCACAAACGACTCTCCTGTATCAGCACAAGGATCACAAACGACACTCCTGTATCAGTACAGGGATCACAAACGACTCTCCTGTATCAGTGCAGGGATCACAAACGACACTCCTGTATCAGTACAGGGATCACAAACGACTCTCCTGTATCAGTGCAGGGATCACAAACGACTCTCCTGTATCAGTACAGGGATCACAAACGACTCTCTTGTATCAGTACAGGGATCACAAACGACACTCCTGTATCAGTACAGGGATCACAAACGACTCTCCTGTATCAGTACAGGGATCACAAACGACTCTGTATCAGCACAGGGATCACAAACGACTCTCCTGTATCAGCACAGGGATCACAAACGACTCTCCTGTATCAGCACAGGGATCACAAACGACTCTCCTGTATCAGCACAGGGATCACAAACGACACTCCTGTATCAGTGCAGGGATCACAAACGACTCTCCTGTATCAGCACAGGGATCACAAACGACACTCCTGTATCAGTACAGGGATCACAAACGACACTCCTGTATCAGTACAGGGATCACAAACGACTCTCCTGTATCAGTACAGGGATCACAAACGACACTCCTGTATCGGTACGGGGATCACAAACGACTCTTCTGTATCAGTACAGGGATCACAAACGACACTCCTGTATCAGTACAGGGATCACAAACGACCCTACTGTTGTCGTCACTCCATACAGTCGCCAACAGTTCCTAATGACCTACAGCCTGGCAGCACAAGAAAAAATGGGGTGGGGGTGGCGGCTCGACTGCCACGGGCTTTGAAATCTGCCATTCTCAATGGAGATGATGAGTTATTGTGGAGCCCCTGCTGGATTGTAAATGATAGCGGACAGGACGGTCTAAGACTTTAAAGCTTTCCTTTCACAGGAGAAGAGGGTTTGGTCTGATGCCGTTCTGAGGCCTCTCCTGGCGTAGGGAGGGGGAGGGAAGGGGAGGGGGGTAAATTGACTTGGAACAACTTCTGTTTCCATTGAGAGAGAGAGAGAGAGAGAGAGAGAGAGAGAGAGAGAGAGAGAGAGAGAGAGAGAGAGAGAGAACATAATGAATGTTTTCAATAATGATTACTTCACACTAATCAAGGTAATTCAATCATTCAAGGTGATATGGAGAGAGAAGTGAGACATCCGTCCGAACCCTGAAAGAGGTTTTTACCATGTTCCCGAGGCGGCCATAAAGAAGAAACAATTTTGTGCCGTTTGCATACAGGCCACTCCTTTTACGTCTATTCTTATCTTTTTAATAGGGGAAGGATCTCCGTGGTGCATTCCATGTCATGCATCACTCACACTGAAACATCTTCTTTCAGAGTGTTGGGACTTGCATGATGTGAGACATAAACACTTTACAGCAGACTCCATGAAAACCTTGATCAGAGATGTCCCACCTGATGTATGTAATCTTTGGACTTCTGATGGAGATTTAACATTTTTCATCTGATCTACGATGTTACGGAGCCAAGATTTTTAACAAAATTTCCGGTGTGTTTTTAAGAAGGTGTTTTTTAAAGTGTGTGAATGAGGGTTTTTTTTTTTGTTTTGTTTTGTTTTTTTTTCAATAATCAGTTGCGAATGGACTTCAACGCCCGTGACAGCCCTGATTATGGCCTCTCTGCGGTCGGCTGAGTATCAAAAGTAGCATTAGCTTACCTTACCTAGAGAAGCTAGAAACAGCCATATCCAGAACAAATACCTGGTGTACAGCGCTTTGCGCTAATTAGTGAGGTAAACACACACACACACACACACACACACACACACACACACACACACACACACACTTTCTCTACCTTTTCGCGCGCGCACACACACCACTCCAGAGAGA
>JADBJO010008262.1:0-5000 GCA_016801955.1 Conus betulinus | reverse complement strand
GGAAAGAGATGGTTGCAAAGTGTGTGGATATAAGAGTGTTGTCATTTTTCAATGATAGCCAGCCATTAGCCAGACTTGCCAGTCTGTATGGACTGACATGCTTCCTCGTGTAGTCCTCGGCCTCAGTTTTGCTGTAAGAGAGGCGAACAAGCCATCAGAAGCAGTAATTGTCCGACGCCCAGACTTTGGGCACCAACCTGGCACCATTCTATAGCGAAGCGACAGAGGACGATAGCACTCAAGCTGAATGCCGTCTTTCTCGTCTTTTTTTGTGCACACACAGTTTAAACTCAAATCGTTTTGGCACCCAGTAAGAAAAATGAACTCTCTTACGGGCTTTCTTTTACAGACTTTAAACATGTTAGCGCTGTTTTGGGAACTGAAGTCAGTCTGGCCATCGTTTACGACTCTAGCCGTTTCAACATTCATGTATAAACTGTTTTTTTAAACCTCCAAAACATTGATCGTTTTAATACATCTATTGACTTTAATCATTTCGAAACACTTCTAAACCCTAATCGTTTTGATTTACTGTGCAAAATGTAATCGTCGTGGTACATATGTGCAAGATGGTGTAATCATTTTGTACGAACTATAATCATTTTTGGAACAAACAAATGAACTTTGGCATCTTTTGGTACAAATCAGCAAACTGTTCTTTGTCATCTTTTGGTACAAATCAGCAAACTGTTCTGATTTAAACCTCGACTCTTTTTTTTTTTTTCCCTTTTCTTTTTTTTCTGTCTTTCTGTCTTTTTTATACTATGGTTTGCCAAACAGAACGGACGGGGGATGCTTTCAGACATAAGGATATTCTCCCCAGAATGCATTCTGTTTCGGCTCCAAGACTCAAGTTTTTAGACTTACGTACACGAAGAACACCTGAGATATGAGTTCAGTTATTCCGCACTTTGCTGGTTGGACGTTCATGGGGTCATCAAGGTCCGAAATCCGCTGAAGGATACTTCCTTCCCAAGGTATTGCTGACCATTGAAAATCTTTGAACAAACAAAACGGTCGCCTTCAGGGCAGCTTTTCAAGTATGCTGAGCCGTGAACAACATGGGTTGGCTGTACCCTTGCATTCAAATTAACACTTCTATGCCTCTCTTAGAAACGGTCCGAAAACGCGTACCGTATCCGTCCAAAAACACGTGCTCAATCTGACCTCTAAAACATCTACCAAATCCGTCCGAAAACACGTGCTCAATCTGAACTCTAACATCTACCAAATCCGTCCGAAAACACGTGCTCAATCTGACCTCTAACATCTACCAAATCCGTCCGAAAACACGTGCTGAATCCGTCCTGAAACACATAAATATATTTGAGAACACGAGCCAGATCCGTCCCCAACTGCTAAAATTTGATCTTGTATGCATAGTGAAAAAAAAAAAATATAGCGTTTGGTGATGATTGCATATGATAAATGGTCCACTTTGCTTTGTACATGCACATGCATTATTTCTGCAAAAACGGAATTTGTGCGCCACCCAATGAATCAACAAACAAATGACAAAACAAACAAAACGCGTTAAGACCTACAGAGTCTTCTTCGGGTGAGACAAACCACATTCAAGACGATGAAAACGAAGGACAAACAGTCACCTGTCATTTCAACCGGGCGCAAAGTTGCCCAATGGGTCGAAACGCGTTGCGTTTTGTTTTATAATTTTGCTTGTTCGTTCGTTCGGCGGTGCGTCATTCTGTTTTTGCTCTTTGTTTCAATTTCTGCCTGTAGTCACCCCGCTTTAAGACCCATTTATTTCCTGCTTGTTCTGGACTCAAATCGTGTAGGTTACCAAAGACTGTATCTGCTTCACCCATCTCTCCCTCTGTGTGTGTGTGTGTGTGTGTGTGTGTGTGTGTGTGTGTGCGTGTGTGCGTGCGCGTGCGTGTGCGTGCGTGCGTGTGTGTGTGTGTGTGTGTGTGTCTGTGTGCGTGTGTGAAAATGACAATTTATCCCCAATCTACTCCCCGGCTGATCTATGCTCCCCCTTGCTCTTTGTTTTCTTTTAATGAAACAGATATGACTGCCAGAAAATAGGCTGGTAAACGTTTACATTTAAGTGTAGTGTTCAGTATTTGTACACAGTCCTACATTGAAATGTAGTGTTCAGTATTTCTACATAGTCCTACATTTAAGCGTAATGTTCAGTATTTCTACATAGTCCTACATTGCAGTGTAATGTTCAGTATTTCTGCATCATTGCTCAGATTATTGCCTGCTTTTCTTCCTTTTTTTTTTCCCGTCTCCGTCTTCTCTGTTCCCATCCTTCCTCTCATCTTCTTCTCTTTCACTCTCGCGCGCGCAGACAGACAGTCAGACAGACAGACAGACAGACAGACACACACACACACACACATGCATGCGTGCGTGCGTGCGCACTCACGCATCTCGCGCATCCGCGCGCACTCACGCATCCATACACACACACACACGCGCACGCGTACGAACACACACACACACGCGCGCACACACACACACACACACACACACACACACACACACACACACACACACACACACACACACACACACACACACAGAGTGTGAACAGACTATAAAAACAACAACAACAACAACAACACACAGAGTGACTGCGCACGTGCTAGCAGCATCAAGAGAGGCCATTTATAGTAGGAAATGCAAGCAGTCACGTGAAACAAAGGTGGCTTTCTAGGCCCCATCACGTTTGAGATCACGTCGTCCACCCCGCCTCCTGTCCAGGTGTGTCACTGTGACTGATGTGTCCGATGACCTCAACACTGCTACAGTGGTCTCCTGCTGCTGGACTGCTTCAGTGGTCAGTTTGGCCCGCTGATAAAGACACTGTCTATGTCTGTCCAAAAAAAAAAAAAAAAAAAAAAAAAAACCTTGACCATGTACATTTCAATACATTTATTGTTGACAATATACAGTATATTTTAGTAAATTTATTGTCATTTCCGTCAAATACACAATTCCTTATATTTCAATAAATTTCAAGTGATTTTTATTTAGAATAAGCAATTCGTAACTGCGCCAGTTAATGTATTTCTGGTCACAACTCGATGGTACATAATAAGATCGTTTACATACAAAATTAGCATATTTTGTGGACTTTAAAAAAAATGCTTTCTTCAATTTGCGGACTTGCATCAATAGTTTTGGGTAACCAAGTCGGAAAAGACACATTTCTTAGATTTGTATTTCCACTCTCGCACACTGAAACTACTGCCGAAAAAGTTGCTCATTTTCTGTTCTCAAATCAGTGCAGCAGAGCAAAAACGCTTCTGGTGATATTGTCTTATGTGTGTTATTGCGTATTATGAGTTACATCAGTTGAAAGAAAAACCCTTTTATGACACTGTTTCTAGATTTTTTTTTTCTGATTCTCTCTTTCTTACTTAGTTTTTGTCGCGCTGTACTTTTTACAATCATTTATGTGTTCATTTTTTATTTTTAGTCTGTATCCTCTCTTATCGTCTACCTCTTCCGATTCGATGACCTGCTTTTTTTCGGTTTCTTTTCTTTCCGTTTTCTTTTTCTTCTGGTTTTTCTACACCTAGCAAATGTCTTATTGTTGGCGTTTTTAGGGACTGGTCGCCCATTTCATATGTTTTAGGTATATAGCGTAAAGATGTCCTGGGATTCAATTGTGTGTGTGATTCTCTGGGACGACCATTTCTGGAATGGCCGGCATCAGAGGCTTGGTTAGGGTCTACTGTCCAACGTAAACATTATAATCATTGACTCCCCCCCCCCCCCCCCCCCCCTTTTTTTTTTAATCAGCATTTTAAAAATTTCTGTCTGTCTGCCTGCGTCACGTCTGCCTGTCCCTGCACGTCTCTCTCTCTCTCTCCCTCTCTCTCTCTCTCTCTCTCTCCCTTCCCCCACTTTAATCCCCCTCCCTCTCTATGTGTCTGTATGTGTGTACGTGCGTGCGTGTGTGCGTGTGTGTGTGTGTGTGTGTGTGTGTGTGTGTGTGCGTGCGTGTGCGTGTGTGTGTGTGTGTGTGATTTGACACAGACCTTTGGGTTTTGGATGCTTTGGGCGACGTCAAACATTAAATCATCTTGGTCTCCGGCCAGTAATGAGTTAATAAGGTTTAGCAATTGTTTTCTTTACAAGTAAAAAAGAGGCAAATTAGCGTCGACAATAAGAATTTTTTTTTAGGCTAGTGCCATTTTGGAGGGTTTGACTTTTTAAAAAAATGTGAAGAGTTGTTGTATATTTCCACAGCATTTCTCTGCTTGGTACTTGCAGACTGGATGTCTGGAAGGTCCTGTTTCTTTCATGAGGATCGGGAATGGTGGTTCGAGGTTTTTTTGTGTCGCTAGGTTCATAACTGCACACATTGGTGCTTTTCATTCGAAAACATGGCGTGATTGAGTATATAGTCCAAATATTCCATGAAAGTTGTCTTATGTTTATGGCGTTATACCTGCGGCAAGCAGAGAATACAAAATATAACCCCCTTCTTTCAACCATCCATCCTTCTCTCCTCCTCTCCTCTCTCTCTCTCTCTCTCTCTCTCTCTCTCTCTGATCTTTTCATTTATTGATGGGGTCAAAACATCTGTTTTTTCTATTTAGTCATCTATCTGTCTGACTGTATGCATGTCGGTCTGTCGGTCTGTCTGTCTGCCTGCCTGCATGTAGTTGTCTATCTATCCGTCTTTGTATTTGTTTCGTGATCTTATACTGAGCTAACGTTGTGAGTGGGTTTTAAACTTTCTTTTTCATAATTTCTTCCTTTTTTTTTTTTCTTTTCTTTTCTTTCTTTTTCTTTCTTTCTCTTCTCCTTCTTCTTCTTCTTTGTTGACTTTTGTTCATGACGGTAAAAAAGTGTAGGACTGTAGACATTGTAATTATAGGTTGGCTGGACTCTACGAAGGAACAATTAAACTCGTAAAATGTCTTCATCTCATGGCTTTATAATTTGAATGTTATCGCCATTCTCCACTTCTATTTGTTGTTCTTTTCACGAAATCTCTGTCTGTCTGTCTGTCTATCTCT
>JADBJO010008261.1:97500-98842 GCA_016801955.1 Conus betulinus | reverse complement strand
CAGAATGGACATGTGCGGCCTGCGTGCTATGGTGCGTAGGGTGTGTGAATGTGTGTGTGTGTGGTGTGGTGTGTGTGTGATGTCGTGTGTGTGTGTGTGGTTGTGTGGTGTGTGGTAGTGGTGTGTGATATCCAGGAGTACTCACGTAGGCCTGTCCCAAACTATCACGTTTTGCCTTGGACAGTGACTAAAGCAGACAAATCTTTAATAATGCCGATCAATTAATTAATCTCACTGTTATTGCATCTGGGCGTTTAAAAGCACGTCCAGATACAAGAAGAGTGAGATTAATTAAAAACAGACAGTTGATTATCCGAGTAACTAATTAATCTCAATATCTTTGCTTCTTGGCGTTTAAAGTAGCCCACACCCTGCGTTGGGCAAGAAGCCTTATCATCATCATCATCATCATCATCATCATCATCATCATCATCATCTCATCATCATCATCAACATCATCATCATTTTCATCATCATCACCATCGTCATTATCATCATCATCATCATCACCGCCACCACCACCACCACCACGACAGGAACTAAGCTTCCCCTCCAAACTTTCGCTCCGGCCAACATCTTGATAAGTTATGGACCCTCAAGATCCCGATAATGCGTCACTTCCGGCTGGGTCACTCACATCCGCCCAGCGTAGTTAGGGGCAGTCACGGCTAAACGTTGGGAGGAGACGGGAGATTTTGCAGATTTTGGTCGATTAGACTTTCAATGGAGGCGTCGGAACTAACTGACCAAAGACCTTGTTCCCCCATGTCCCGTTGAGCGGACTTTGTCGGACTCTGTTATTGGTCACGGACCGCGAGGTGATCCCAGGAGAGATTTTGTTGCCGGCTTTTTTTTTTTCGGTTATCTTTCTTTTCTTCTTCTTCTTCGGTCTTCTTCTTCTCTTCTCCTCCTCCTCCTCCTCCTCCTCTTCTTCTTGTCTTCCTATCTGTCGCTCTATCTATCCCTGTCCTTGTCTCTGTCTCTTCTTCTGCCTACCTGTCTGTGTGTGTCTGTCTGTCTATCTGTCTGTCTGTCTGTCTGTCTGTCTCTGTCTATCTGTCTGCCTGTCTTTAAATCTCTCTCTCCCTCCCGCCCCCCCCCCCCTCTCTCTCTCTCTCTCCCTCTCTCTCTCGCGCTCTCTCTCTCTCTCTCGCTCGCTCTCTCTCTCTCTCTCTCTCCTGTCTTTGGGAAAGACTTGGAACGAAACAAAAAAGCCTATGTATTATTTTTCTAACATTCTCGGTTATTAGGATTTTTTTCCTTTGTCTCTCTCATTCCCAGTCTAGGTACACTTGAAAGAATAACGTAGAACAAAAGTCAGCCGTGGTATGAGCTAAAAAAA
>JADBJO010008261.1:50000-52500 GCA_016801955.1 Conus betulinus | reverse complement strand
ATACCCTCACTTTCACGCGACGTCATTTCTCACTTAAAAAAAAAACAACTAGAAACATCGTTTTTCTTATCTCCAGCATACCTTCACTTTCACGCCACGTCATTTCTCACTTTTTTTTAAAAAACCAGAAACATCGTTTTTCTTATCTCCAGCGTACCTTCCCTTTCACACTACTGTGATTTCTCACGTTCTAGTGACTAGAAACATCGTTCTTTCTGTCTTCCAACCTACCTGCACTTTCACACCACGTCATTTCAACACTTTCTTGTGACTAGAAACATCGTTTTTTTTCCCTATCTTCCAACCTACCTTCACTTTAACACCACGTTATTTCTCCCTTTCTTTTTCTTTCTCGAGGTGGCTCTAACTGCTTTGTAACAGATCAGTGGCTTGTTCCACTGAGTTCATAAAATGCCCATTTGATCTATCACAGTTTTTAAACGAACGCAAGAACAAAGTAATGCGATTTCACTGATTGCTTCTGTATTCCCCGAGTTCAAGGAATATGCATTCGGAATCACGCAGTCTGATAGGTACATTGGCACACAGACTGATCGCTTTGTCCTGAAAGCGTTCAGTTTTCTTATGCTCGCCTTCATCAGCGAGCGGCTGGGCTATAAGCATCATTCTCTCTCTCTCTCTCTCTCTCTCTCTCTCTCTGTTCTATCTGTTTGTCGTGTGTCTGTCTGTCTGTCTGTCTGTCTGTCTGTCTGTCTGTCTCTCTCTCTCTCTCTCTCTCTCTCTCTCTCTCTCTCTCTCTCTCAAGCTCTCCAAAAATGTTCGCTGTCGCTGGACATAAATTTGTATGACTGTATTATGTACAACTGTATGTATACATTTTCTGCTTTCTATGCACAGCAGAACAGGAAGGTAATCATGTCGGAGAAAGAGAAGTAAACAAACCACCCGCACTATCAACACCCAAAAAGACAGTCAAGGCCACGCATTAGTTTCCACCGTCTCCAATCCCTCTCCATTAAATATATCTGTATTGGACGTGTGCAGTATTCCCATGTCTCACTACGAGCAAGCTTACAATAGAAAGTTTTAATCTGTCTTGAAGGGTCCAACTCTATACATAATACACCTCCATTTCTGTGAGTTCAGTACCTCTATAGGGTGTGTTTAGTCTGGCATATAGCACCCGCCTGCACAAGGAAAATGGTACTGTTCACTTCTGAAATGGCTGGGTGCATGTTTTCCTCGACAGCAACTCGGACAAGGAAGTAGCAAGGATGGCCATGTCAGTTACATGCAAAAGCCCGGCCATTGAGTTGTGAATGTGTCAAGGAGGAAGTACAATTGACAAAACAGCTCTGTCTCTATATTTTTCTGTCTGTCTGTCTGTCTGTCTGTCTGTCTGTCTGTCTGTCTGTCTGTCTCTCTCTCGCTCACCCTTTCTCTGATTTCTATCTACCTCTCTGTCTGTCCGTTTGTTCATTCTGTCTCTCTGACCGATAACCGACTACGAAGGGGGAGGCCAAAAGGGGGAGACTCCCCAACAATGTTAGCTGTCGCTGGACATAACGTTTGTACGACTGTGTATGTGCAACTGTACGTACACATATTCTGCTCTCTATGCACAGGAGAACAGGAAGATAATCGTGTCGTAGACAGACAAGTTAACAAACCACCCGCAACTGTCAACACCAAAAGGACACCCAAAGCACGCATCAGTTTACACCAGTTTCTCTGCATTAAATATTTCTGTACTGGACGTACGCAATATTCCCATTTCTCACCACGAGCAAGCTTACAATGAAAAAGTGGTTATGGTCCAACTCTGTACCTTCTGTGTGTTCAATATCTCTATAGGGTGTGTTTTAGTCTGGCATATTATACCCGCCTGCACAAGGAAAATGGTACTGTTCATTTTTGAAACGGCTGAGTGCATGTTTTCCTCTACAGCAACTCGGATAAGGAAGTAGCTAGGATGGCCGAGTCAATTACATGCAAAAGCCCGGCTCTCAGTTTGTAAATGTGCCAAGAAAAAACAAGTTGACAAAACAGCTCTGTCTTTTTTTTTTTTTTTGGTCTGTCTGTCTGCCTGTCTTTCCATCTGATTGTCTGTCTGTCCCTCACTCGCTGACTCACACTCTCTCTGTCTCCCTGATTTCTCTGTCTCTCTCTCTCTTTCTCTCTCTCTCTGTCATTCTCACTAATTCTCTCTCTCTCTCTCTCTCTCTCTCTCTCTCTCTCTCTCTCTCGTTAGGTACAGCACAGTACAGAGATTGCGTTAAGGGTCAAAACGAACATACAGTGAGCTCCGCCAGAAGCGACTCTATGCATCCACAGACTTAAAACCAAAGATGGTTTACACGACGAGAGGCCTTTCGCCATCGTCTGGAACAGCTGTGACTTGAAGGACGTGGAAGTGAGGTTTACTGGATGAAGTGGTTGGCCAGGAGTGCACAGCAGACCTTCAAGAACAGGAAAACTACTTAGAGATCATAAGAAAGAGAGTGGCATGAGACCAGGGATAGTACGCCTATGAGGTACA
>JADBJO010008261.1:27500-45000 GCA_016801955.1 Conus betulinus | reverse complement strand
TTACAAAGAGAGACACGTAAGTTTACGTCAGGCCAGCAAAACATATCCCCACCATCTTTACATTGCGCGCGCACACGTGATAAGAACTAACCAGCGTTCCGTAGATAAGCTGTTTTCATCAGTTTTTTGCCTCAACAGTTAGACCTTATGTGTTGGAATCCTTCAGGCTTTAAACAAGAAATCATTGCCGTTTTAACTCATCATTTTGACGTATTGTCGTTTTGGTGGTATTTTAGTAGGGTTGGATAGGTTCATCATCACCAGTTCTCGGAATGATTATGGTTGTGTACCTTTTCTTCAATATTGGGACTAAAGTTGAACTTAAAATGTATTTGATCAAAACAAAAATAGTTCAGCAAGGATACAAAAGTTGTTACGTTTTCTTTTTCTTTGTTTGTGTTTGCATGGAGGGAGGAGGAGATGGGGCGGACGCAGGAGAGGATGGGGGAAAGGAAGAGAGAGAGAGAGAGAGAGAGAGTGT
Source organism: Conus betulinus (assembly GCA_016801955.1). Classification (NCBI taxonomy): domain Eukaryota; kingdom Metazoa; phylum Mollusca; class Gastropoda; order Neogastropoda; family Conidae; genus Conus; species Conus betulinus. Next base: position 44,519 of record JADBJO010008261.1, on the reverse strand, counting down.
GAGTGAGAGAGAGTGAGTGAGAGAGAGAGAGAGAGAGAGAATGAGAGTGAGTGTGTGTGTGTGTGTGAGTGAGAGAGAGAGAGAGAGAGAGAGAGAGAGAGAGAGAGAGAGGAGTGGGAAGTCTTTTTTACGAAGTGTCAGTCTCTGTTTCTGTGAAAAAATGATGTATTAAATGTCCGATGTGCCCGTTATAGGAACGTTGTATGACTTATGCTTTGAATCGTGATGTTGTGTCGTCCCCCTCATGTCAGTTTTCCCTCCTTGTTGTTGGTTTAAAACCGTTTCATTATCTTAGTAACGACGGTTTAGAGTCCCAGTCGAGCTAGCAAAGAAGTCAAGTAATAACTCTTCCCGCGTTTTTTGAATTTATACAGGTTTTAAGTGGCAGGTGAGCGTGCGTACATCTTTGTTCTCTGAACAGTTCACCTTTTGTTATTGTGCCGCCTGGATCATTGACTACGGTAGGATATGAAGCTAGAACTTAACAAAAGCGAGTGTTGTGTGATGTGTATTTTCTGGGATTTTATCCTTGAGTTTAGCCTCCCTTGTTTTGACCATTGGTATTGTGTCTCACTAGACGTTTTGAAGTGAGTCAAATGAACATGCGAGGTGAGTTTTCTATTCTCCATTCTGTCGTCTGGGGCTGCATGACAACTTTTGTGTGTTTTAAGTCTGCCATAACATGTTTTAAACAAAACAAACAACCAAAAATGACGTGCTTTGATTTTGTCTTTGCTTTTCTTCAAAAGTTTATTCTTTTTATGGTATAGTACCTGAAGCGTTTTCTGCTGTTGCACGTTAAGCTACACATTTTAAATTGAGACCTGTGACCCGTTTAGATTTTGTGTGTTTTACCCGCTGTGTTTTGCCTTCTTGTTTTGTCATGTTTTTATTGCGTTATACTGTACGTTTGAAATGCGTCAGTGTAACATTTTAAGTGACAAACGCACCTAAAAATGTTTTGTGTTCAAAAAGTTCAGTCCTCCGTTCTTTGTTGTGCCGCCTGAAGCTTTTTTCTGCCATACCGTATTGTTCAGACGATTTGAAACCAATCTTTAATCAACATTTGAGTTCATTTGTTTTCACGTCCACTCTACTTTTGTTTTTCTCTTTTTAATCCGATGTGAACACGCTTCTGCGTTTGGTTTTTTATTCACTCTCCAATTGCTGTGATTTTGACGCGCCACTGCTACTCCTTATGTTTTGTTATTTTAAATGAAAAAATGTGAAAGTGTTTCTGAATGTGTTGTCTTTTTCGCTTTGTCCCAGCCTGAACGTATCTATTGCATTATATAAAACAGTTTGAACTATTGAATGTTCTAACAATGATTAAGAAGATCGTGGCCCCATTTTTTTTTTCTCACACATGCTGCTGTGCAATCTTTATGCTTTCCAAAGATATTCTAATCATTGCACCTTGTGTTAATTTAATTTGGTTGTTATACCGTGAGTTTTGCCGTCTTTGTTTTGTCCCAATGTATTGTGTAATACTCTTGAATAACATGAATTAACATTGAGGTGAAATTTCTCTCCTCAGGTTGTCATGTCGGACTGCATGACTAATTAAGTATTCTTAAACCTGCCATTTAAATGAAAATCCACCTTGCTTCGATGTTGGTGGCGCTTTTGCTTTAACTGTTTATTCTTTATCATTGTTACGTTATGTGAAGTGTTTCTTGCGGTAATGTGTAAAGCTTGACGATTTGAGATGAAGCCTGTGATTTATTTTGATTTCTTTTTACCCACTGAATATTGCCTTTTTCGTTTTGACCTCTGACGTATTAATCTGGACGTTTTGAAATCAGTCGAATTAACGTTTGAGTGTAGTTTTGTTTTCCTCTAGCCTGTTTTGTGGAACTGCATGACTATTCTATGAAGGTTTTTTTTTTTGATCCGTCGTGTTTTAAAACGCGGGTGAGCATGATGACGCTGTTTTCACAATGTTCTCTCTCCAGAATTCTTTTAGTTTTGCGTGGAGCTTTTCCTGTCACATTGTATTGTTCAGACGTTTTGTGTTGCCTTTTTGCCTTTGCCCAGAGGAAGAACAGGAAACGATTTGACAGATAAATGCCCATTTGTTTATCGTTCATTGATAAATAAGAGATCGTGGTTCTATATTTGTTTTCTTTCCTCTCCCCTTTACGTAGATATTTTTACGTTTTCAAATCATGTTATGATGATTTTACCTAGGGCTGATTTTAGTGCGAATTGGGCTCTAACGCTTGTCTTGTCTGTCTCCACCGCATGTGTGAAGCTGAAAGTTCCGAAATGAGTCTTGTGTTAGACTTTGAATTTCAGTTTTGTGCCCCTGCTTTTACCTTGTTTGGTCGAATTGGTACGTGCTGTACAAGACTTTTGAAAATGGGTTTGAATAACATTCGATGTGACTTTTCTCTCCTCTGACAGGAACTGTAATTGACATTTGTTACGTTCTGAAAATTCCCATTACTTCGATGCAACTATTGCTCTCTTGAAATTCGTTCTTTACTTTTGCCATAGACCTAAAGAGTTTCTTGTTAGACTCGTTCTGACATGAGATACATGGCCCATTTTGATCTGTTGTTTTTACTGCTGTATTGCCTTCTTTTTTGTCCTGCGATGTTGTGTTATACTAGACATCCTGGAGTACCATTCGAGCTGAGTTTTACTCTTTAATCGTATGTTTTGAAAACAGGTAAGCATAACGATAATTTTTTTTTCACGACTTTCGACCCTTTGTTTTTTTGTTATGCTGTCTCAAGCTTACTGCTTTTGCTCCTTTTCAGATGTTTTGAAATTAGTCTGGAATTTACATATAATTCCACTCGTTTTTACATTCAATCCACATTTTTTAAAACTCAGCATTGAATTGTAGCATCCCGTATTAAAATGGATTGTGTTGTCAACACTTAGTAGTGGAACAGCAAATGGTTTTAACTGTTGCTCAGACTTGAAGGTGCCTTTCGTCATTTCGTCATTCTAAATTTGCGATTTAGCTTTGCGTCAGCGCGATCGGCTGAAATAGTTTTTGATAATAAGTAGATAAACTGGATTATGCGAATCATCATCATCATCATCACCATCATTATATCATCACCCCTTTCCTCCTCATCATCATTTACTATTTGTATTATTGTTTTCATCATCATGCATCATATTATCATTTATTCCTTCTTCATCAATTTTACAATCATTATCCTGTTAATGATGACGGTTGAGTGTGTGTTAATTTCACCATAATCGCAATCACATCAGCAACAACATCATCAAAACGAGTTCACCTGCAACATCAGCTGAGGCAATAACCACTTCCCCACCAGCAATTACGACAACCACAATAACAGGAACATCAGAAACATCAGTGATAACAGCAACCTCAAACGGAAACAAAGACAATAATAACGTCAACAGCAGCTCCATTAGAGCCAGGGCAAAACTGCAGCAGTAATGGTCAGTGAGTTGTCAGCTGTGCTTCAAGCATCTGTCAATGCCATGCAGATTATGTTGCCTGGAATGACACATGTCAGGTGTGAGGTTGAGGCTGAAAAAGGGCAAAAGCTGACCTGCCAGTCCCCGCCTTCTAGTATCCTTGCTCAGTGTCCATGGCCTGATAAGGCACATCCTGCTCCACGCTCGCGCGCTGTTTTGCATTCGTCTGTTGTGTGACCCGTCTTCCCTCGTACATTTTCCTAACAATTCACCAGTTCCACCCCTTGCACATATGTCGCTTACCAGCTGCCTGTCTGCAGGCTGCCATTGAACTATTGTCTGGTGATTTCTTGAAGCTTGTGTTCATTCATTTTATCTGTCAGGTGGTTGGATGTTTGAAAGCTCTCTGCCCTTCCTGCTCCCCTTCCCACCCTTTTTAGCCTGCCCTAAATATGTCTTCTCACGTGGATGTTAAAAAGGGAGTAAGCCTTTACTCGCAGAGATTTACCCGAAGCACTCATGTCGTATGTAGACCGTCATTAAAGAAATTTGTGTTATCAAAACTAAGTAGCCCAGATGTATGGCTTTCATACATGCTAACATGTACATACGTATAACACATCCAGGGATAAGAAGTTTGCAGTGAGTTCTCTAAATCCAAGTAACTCGTTTAGTCCTAGATGAATCGATCGTTCTTTCATGTAAAAATGAATGTAAAAATTAATTTACTGCATGGTTTTAATAGACTACACAGAGCTGAAGGACTTGGCAACACCTGTTCCAATTCGAAAGATTACAAGCTTTCGCTTTTTAGAACAACGTTTTGTGTTCAAGGTTGAAAGCTTCAGATTGGGATGGCAAAAAGGGGTTTTCAGGGATTAGGCTGCGGTAGGTGATACGATGGATTGGGTACGACTTTTTATGAAAGATTTTTTACTTGTAAACAAAATTCTTTCCAATTCTTTTCTATTCTATATAAAACTTGATCAAAAATGGTGTTTTCTAACCGCGCACGTTTTCAAGCAAATTTTCCATCCTGTTATCCTGGTTCTGTATAGTTATTCGTCTTTCTTTGGCATACTGTGTCCGAAGTGTTTTACTGAGCATACTTTCACTTTTGATTTGCATCAGTGATAGACTATATTTAAAAGTTAGATGAGAAAATCTGTATCATTTGTCCTGTTCTCTGACAAGTAATTTCTTACATTGGAATGTTTTGTGTTACTCGTCTTCAAAGGTTTGATGCGTCAGGTGTTTTGTTGAGCTTACTTATACGGTGAGAAAATATTTATCATTCATTGTGTCTCACTGCACCTTTTTTTCAAACCCCATCTACTGATGACTTAGTACCTTGGAACGATCTGGATGCTAATATTCAACAATCGCTTTTATTCACCAAGTGCACGTCTGCATTGAGAAATTGTTAATCCACTTGGGTGTCGTCCAGCCTGATTCCATTCGCACACAGAATCCTGTTCTAACCATTTTTCTGTTTTTGTTTTTTGTTTTATTTCACTGTAAAAAAAAAAAAATGAGTGTGCACGAATATGTTCTTTTATGTCATGCCTTACCTTCATTCTCGCTCACTCCACACCCTCCCCGAAATATTAAACACCCAAGCCTTTATTCAAAGTCTTGTTCGTTGTATGTTGTTCAGACAATCTTGATTCAGGCTGTGTGCTTACACGTTATTTATTGTACTATTTTCAATTTTAACGCCTTCACTTGAATAATCGTTTCCGTTCTAGAACACAGTAGTTTTCAACTATAACTTACTATGACGTTTTTTTTTTTTTTTAAAAAAATTATCAAAACCGTTTCTGTGTTGCTTTCCTGCTCATTCTAATAATGACTGATACATGTTTGATAATTTGTTTTGTCCTGTTTGATAGTGTCCATCCTGCTGACCGGCACAATAGATAAATGCTGAGCTTAATTAAAATTGTATTTACAACACAGCAAAACAAAAACAAGCAAAAGCAAACAACAAATTATAGCAACAAGAACACGAACCCGACCAAAGCAATGAAAACCAGTCTGGTGTGTTTTATGCATACATTCCACCATTTTGAAGAATTCTTCTTTGTTTGTTTCTTCAATGTTCTCTCATCTTAGTTTCAATTCTCTCATCTTAGTTGTAAATTCATTTACCCATCAGCTTAAAATCATGCGTAGTGTGGTCTCAAACCTTAGCGGATGTGGTGTAGCGTATATGGACTAGTCCGCATGCAGTGACGCCTCCTTCATGAAATTGAAACTGAAACTTGTGTGTTTGTTTTCTTGTTTGTTTTTAAACAACCCGTTTTTCAGGTCACGTGTTCCTAGTCATTTTTTTTTTCAAATGTTCACATTACTTAAAAACAAAACATATGTTTGTTTCTGTTCGTTCCAAGGCTGATTAATGACAGGATTATTATCATTATTATTTTTTTTGGTAATATAGAAATCATGGGAAAGGAATCTTGAATACACATTCAGTTTATCACTTGCGACTTTTTTTTTTAACAACTTATGTTCATGGCACATGTTCAAAATCAGTTTCTTTTATTCCTTGTTTCCTTCATCCTGATTTGATAATGTGGGCTTTTCAGGTAGAGAGGGTTTTTGAGAAAACAAAAATGAATTCTACGGTAGTAGTAGCAATAGTAGTAGTAGTAGCAGTAGTAGTAGTAGTAGTAGAGGTAGAAGTAGTTATGGTGGTGGTGGTGGTAGTAGTGGTGTAGAATAGTAGTAGTAGTAGCAGTAGTAGTAGTAGTAGTAGTAGGAGGAGGAGGAGGAGGAGGAGGAGCAAGCAGCAGCAGCAGCAGCAGCAGCAGCAGCAGCTGTAGCTGTAGAAGTAATATATAATGACGTTTGTATGTTTAATTCTTTAGTAAACGCTATTTCCAATAGTAACAACCGCATCAACTATAAATACGTCACCGGCAACCTCAGCAGAGGCAAGGAACACTTCCGCAACAGCAGATACAATGACAAAAACAGCAGAAACAACGGAGACGTCAGCACCACCACCGACAAGTTCATCGATACCAAAAACATCAGTAACGACAGCAACCTCAGCGGCGTCAACAACAGCTCCATTAGCACCAGGACAAACCTACAGCAGTAATGGTCAGTGTGTGCTGATACCAGCTGTGCTTCAGGCAACTGCTAATTTATTGCAGCTTATATTGCCAAAAAAGGGCACATGCCGACCGAGTGCGTAAGGTGTGTGGCTGAAAAGGGCAACAGCTGACCTGCCAATCCTCGCCTTCTTGAATCCTTGTTCAGCGTTTATGACCTGATATTACGACACAAACAGCTCCACATCGTGCTGTTTTGCGTACATCTGTTGTCAAATGTCCTGTCCTTTCATGGAAATATTCCCCCAAATTTCACCACCACCAACGCTTGCACATACCCCACCGGCCAATACCTCACCTTCTGTGTCAATCATATTTGGCGCCTGGTTCACTTGTCTTATTATCGATTGCTTCCTCTGTTGAAGCTTGTTTTACGACCTGTTGAAGCTTGTTTTACGACCGTTTTGTCTCCTCCGATGGTTAAGTATTTGTTAAGTCTTCTCTTCCTCTTTCCCGCTCACCCCCCCCCCCCCACCGTTTTTTTTTTTTTGCTCTTGCATAGTACGTGCTGTCATGTGCATTTTGAATGTGTGATTAATATCTATACAATGAATTATTCATGCACCATACGAACGGAAGAAAAAATATGACCAAAGCCAATAATTTAAGAGCAGAATGGATGTTTGGATGAACAATATGTGGTACCCACTTTACATCTACGGAGTTCATACAGTCACAGAGTAAAATCATCTTTGGAGCGTAATGAATGTATGGATTAAACCGAATAGTTATATTCGATTTATATTTGACTTAATGAATTACTTGGCTGAAAGAACGTATCGTATTTCACATCCTTGCCTTTAGATGAAAGTTTTGTTTGTTTGTTTGTTTGTTTGGTTGGTTGTTTTTTGGGTTTTTTTTGGGGGGGGGGGGGGTGGGTAAATTGATGTTATGTGCAGAGCGTTTGAAAGCGTGTTTTCGAGGGAGGGTAAAGGAGGAAGGTTGGGCAGAGGAGGTGGGTGGGGAGAGCTGCAATATTTACAGCATAAAATCAGCAAGATTTCAGGCAGATAAATCAAATCTACCTTTTCATTAAGAGTGTAGAAGTAAGAGCTGTTGTGATGAGCGTAGTCACTGGAGGAAAGAAATGTCTTTAATGATGTCAAACACAAACTTTGCAGCTTGATACTAATATACAGTTGAGAAGCAGTTGATGTTTAAGGACTTTAAAGAAGTAAACACAAACAATGTCTAGGTTTAGGGAGGTTTGAGCTCTGTATCGTGATACTAAAATAATTAAATAAAATGTTTGGTTTGGTTTTGGAATGGTATCTCGCCCGTCACTTGCACCTGGTGCGTTGATTATGTATTGCTTTGTTGTTTGTCACTATCTTCTTCGACTGACTCTAAGATTAGCCTTTGGTGTAGACTTCTTAAATGCACACGGGTTTATCTTCAAGCAATATGGCAAACCGAATTCCTAAGGATACTCTTGTACTAGGTTATCATGTTGAGTCCAAAGAACAAAATATTTCTTTTTGCGAAAAGATTCGCATTGGAATAATCACGAATGAACCAAGTATCCACACAAACTGAAACGCATGTTCCTGATTTTCAGCGATACTTTTAAGAATATCATTTAACATGAATGTAATATTTTTGATATGAGTTAAAGTTGATACGGTGCCCAATGGCTTCTCAGGCTTATTTGAAACAGACCGTTACAGACAAGTCCCGTTAACCCCACCCCCCCACCCCTGCTTTTGTTTTAAAGCAGTCTCTATGTATTTCTATAACTAACATATCAGAATCCCATTTGATTTGATGCTGATTGTGAGATATGTGTCCAGTTTAAACTTCTCTCTCTCTCTCTCTCTCTCTCTCTCTCTCTCTCTCTCTCTCTCTCTCTCATATTAAGTCGTGTATGCATGAACCTAAGCTACGGCAAAGCACATTGTAGCTGATGATGGCACAGTTTTAGTAGTCTAGGGCTTAGCATAGGCTTCCCCAACCCATGAGCGGCAAATCATAGAAGCCTGAGCTACAACAAAGCAGTCCCCAACCTATGGGATCATGAGAGCAATAGCCTAAATCTTCAGCCAATGCCAACGCATTGGCAGAGTAATTATACCACCTTAGGCTGTAGTAAAACCCATTGCCAACGCATTGGCAGAATAATTATACCACCTTAGGCTGAAGTAAAGCTATTGCTAACGCATTGGCAGAATAATTGTACCACCTTAGGCTGCAGTAAAGCCATTGCCAACGCATAGTCAGCGTTATTGTAGTGGCTCATGGCACAACAAATCCCATGACACCCCCATGAACTTCCTATGTACAGTGGCCAGGTCACAGTGGCCCAAACACACCCAGTGCATGGGTGGCATGATTATGATAGCCTATTCCACAGTGTAGCTATTACATGATGGAGAGCATTATTACAATAACTCAGGGCACATGGAATTTTACTGTGAACCGTAGGGTAAGATGTTGCCAGTTGCCCGTTTTGTAGTGGAGGCTTAGACTGTTTCCCCATTTTGTTTCTTATGATTTTCTCGTGTGTTTTTCGACTTCAAAAGTGTAATTGATCGAAAGCCTTTTGTTGAGTTTAATTTTGATTTTGTTTTCCATTTGTCGTAGCATTTGAGAACACGTGTGTCAGTTGTTTTTTCTGTCTGCCGACACCACCTATTTTTCTTAAAACGCGCTGTCCTGATCTGATATTTAGAGTGTGCTGAGATCTATTGGCGATTTGCATGCCTCTATATTGATTTGTTGAGGCTATTTGAATCTGTTAAAAAAATCGTGAACTGAAGACTTGAATTAGAAATTCTAATCCCAGATTGATCTTGTTCAAGCTGCTTAACAAAAAAAAAAAAACAAAAACAAAAACAAAAAAAAAAAAAAGAAAAAAGAAAAGAAGAAGAAAAGAAAAAGAAAGAAAGACAGAAGGGTAAAAACTCATCTCCTGTTCTGACGATATTACCGTGTTAGTAAATGCGAAAACAATATGTGCATTCGTATATATATTATATTGTTTTATTTTATGCCCCACTCCCATCGGCCGTCCCCACACCCCTCCTCTCATCCTAAATAATCTGATAACTCAGCACTCACCCTAAGTTTTGTTATTCATTTTCTGCTTTCGTTCGTTCTCAGTATACTACATGGCCTGTTGCTGATATGTGGGCCTTTAATTGAAAACAAGGCAATTTCATATTAAGTTTGCAATTAGACTTCTCAGTATTATTATGACTATCATCATCATATCATTTTAATGATATGATAATTTTGTGTCTAATTCCTTCATAATTGCATTCTCCCATAGAAACAACGACATCAACAACGACTCTAACACCTGTAGTAGCGGTAGAAGCAACGACCACTTCCCTACCAGTTGACACAATGATAACAACAGCAGAAACAACGCCAACTTCAGCATCGAAAAATGCAACAGCGACAGTGATAACGACGATGACAACTACAATGGCGTCGACATCGGCTCTATTAGCACCAGGGCAAAACTGCAGCAGTGATGGTCAGTGTGTGCCGAATGCTAGCTGTGAATCAGGCATTTGCCAATGCCATGTAGATTATCTTGGCAAAAATGACACATGCCAAACGAGTGAGTAAGGTGTTTGGCTTGAAAAGAACTGAAGCTTGCCCACCAGTTCTCGCCGTCTGGAACCTTTGTCAGTGTTCGTGGCCTAAGAAGCCATCACCCGCTCTACGCATTCGCTGTTATGCTCGCACTTGTTGGAATGCTTACTCAGCGTTCATGGGCTGAAAAGGCGCAATCTACTCCACGCATTCGATGTTTTTTTTATGCTTCTGTTGTCATTTGACCCTTCTTCGCTGATAAATCTTCTCCATCGATTCACCCTTGCACTACGTTCCTCCCCCTTTGTTCGTTTGTTTTGATGTTTAAAAGCTTTCTTTGCTTCTCCTTTTGTCTCTCCCTCCTTTGTCCGCCTTACGTACGCATTGTTGTCTTCATGTTGAACATGAGATGAACATTTCTATTAAGACTCATCGATTCAGACAGACTTTGCGAAAACGGAATTTGTGTCTTCAAATGTAATTGAGACTAGACTGGATTCTGAGATCATCATGTGATATGTGATATGTGATAACTTCTTCAAATTTAAGGAATTCGTTTAGCAATGGTTTCATGCTGTTCAGTATAAAGAATGGAAACTCACATTAGATATGACCTAGCAGATTAGATTAGATTAAAGATGACTGTGTAGATTGGATTAATGTATGCCTCAATGAAGTATTCTGTCCAGAGATCACTACCATGGCTTTGACTGGATTCGCTTAAAAAAAGCGGAGATGAAGGAGGAAGGGTGGAGGGGGGGGGGGACTTTAATTCCTCAAATCAATATCATGTGTTTAGAATTTTTAAAACCACATGTTCAGGGGTGGGCAAGAGAGGTGGATCAGACGAACGGGAAGGGGAGGTTTGCAATATGCATGAGGTAAAATCAGCTGCCATAGTTCATTTACAATCACAGAGAGCAGGTTTATAGGCATGTTGATTAGATTTACTATTTCATGTAAGGTGTAGAAATGTAAACCGTTGAGCCATTTGCTCGAAAGGAATTGGTTCAATAATGAAAATAAACCCAATTTTACAGTATGATTCTAATACAAATTGAAAAAGAGAAAGGTAAAATGATTTGAAAGAATGATTATAACAAAGACTAAGTTTAGCAATATTTCTGTTTCTGTTTACACACACACACACACACACACACACACACACACACACACACACACACACACACACATATATATATATATATATATATATATATATATATATATATATATATATATATATATACATATATATATACTGACACAAAATCCTAAAGGTAATTTGATTTTGTTTGAGTAGTTGTGGGTAAGGAATCGTGTGTACAGATTCAATGTTGTTACATGTGTTGTTTTGTTTCTGGTATGTTCAGCTTCTCTAAGTCTTTTAATCTCCCATTCTTCCCCGTTTTGTCTCCTTAGATACACATTGTCGTGTTTGTGTTAAATATGGAATTCATATTACTATAAAGAGTTATCGACGCAGCCACAGGTTGTACATGAACGCGTCATTTGATAACGCATTTTCAAGAGTAATCAATTAGGACAAGACTGCCTTTTAGATAACCTGTACGTGTTAACTTTTTTGCGATAGTTTAATGCTGTTGAGTATAATGAATGAATGTTTACATCAAATACGAACGATAAGATTAGATTAATATATGACTCAGTCAAGTATCTTCCAATAAGAAATTACCATGGGTTCGATTATCACTGGATTTGGATATGATGATAGTGGCTAAGGCTGTAATAAATTCCAGGATATCCCATAAAGTGACTTATTACTGTTGTCTAGGACTTCACAAACTCATCATCAGCCAATGGGTAGTATAATCATGATAACATAATCCATTGTGTAGCCATTACAACATGGACAAAATAATCAAAGTAGCTCAAGCAGTATTCTGTTTCAGTACGACGTCTGAGGCAAAGACTTGCTTAGTACTCGTTTTCTGGCGAAGTCTCAGACTAGATTTGGTTTAAATGTAAAAAAAAACACACCCTTTCTGGCATTATTCTACCTGCGGACGCTTTGATGAGTAAAACCACATCATTGCATGATATTAATCCATCTGTGCACACGTTGAACTGTTTACCCATCCCATGGTCTTAAGTTTCGTTTTGATACCTGTCGTTTGGACAGGAAAGAAGTATTAAAAGTGTTTCACAGTGTTTAAATTCAGGTTTATTTTCCTCCTGTGATAGAATGCATTAGAAAGCTAGCCAGGAAATATGTGTCACTCGTTCAGATCTTGTCAAAAAAAATCTCTGTACCTCTTTGGTGTCGCTCAAACTGCTTGCAATAAGCAAAACGGAAACTTGTGCTGACGATACTGCTGTGTTTACAAACGTAGAAGCAATGCTTATATTCTGATGCGTTTTTCTCTTTCATGTCCTGCTATTTACCTTCACATATCACACACATTTCTGCCAGCCCGCTTATCTCCCATCCCAACATTTTTTATCAAACACTTTCACCATTGCGTCAAGTCCTTTTCCAAATTCCATGTTGTCCACGCCATCTTGATTTAGATTGTGTGTTCACATTTTGTTGGTTTTTCGTATTTTTTGTAGTCAAATCCGAATTCTGATCTTATGCATGTTATGAGTTGTTATAATGACTAAGCATGTTTGTTCTTTGGGTGCATTTGCTGTTTAAAACGACTGTGTTGTTTTCCTACTCATAATGATGATGGTTGCTTTTTCTTTTGGGTTCAAATTCATCCCGGCAGTTTTTTTGTTGTTGTTGCAGACAATGTAGTTTTGCTCCTTTGTTCTCAACCTTTGATAATGAAGCAGTTTGCTTTTGTTTGGCTTAAACTAAGTAATGTTTTGTGTGTGTTTTTCATGTTTGAGTAGTATTGGAAATGATCGTGTGTTTAAATCAGTGTTCTTACCTTTGTGGTTTTGTTTCTGGTATGTTCATTTTGTTTAATGTTTAAATAGTCTTATTCCTTCATTTACGTACTGTTTGCTGATGAGGTGGACTCATGCTGGTATGCAAGGCTATATATAAGACACATATGAATTTTATATCATTATGTTATTATGATTACAATGATGGTGGTTATAATACTGGTGGTGATTTATTTCATTGTTATTATTTGGTGCTTTTTGAATGTTTTGTTTAATTCAATCATGATTACGATTCGCAACAGCAACAAACGCATCAACAGCAACGTTATCACTCCCAACATCAACAGAGGCAGTAAACATTTCCACAACGGCAGCAACAGGAGAAACAGTAGCATCGTCATCTATAGCAACAGCCTCAGAAACAACAACGTCGATGATGTCATCTGCAATGACGTCAACAGCCGCTCCATTGGCACCGGGCCAAAACTGCAGCAGTGATGATCATTGTGTGCCAAATGCCAACTGTACTTCAGGATTCTGCCAATGCCATACAGATTATCTTCCGAAAAATGGCACATGCCAACCGAGTGAGTAAGGTATTTGGCTGAAAAAGGGCAAAAGCTGAGCTGCCAATCCTCGCCCTTTGGGATCCTTGCTCAACGTTCATAGCCTGATAAGGCGTATCCTGCTCCGCGCGCTCGCGTTGTTTTGCATACGTCCGTTGTTGCTTGACCCATCCTCCCTCGTAAACATTTCTCCAAAGTTTACAACCACTACCCCTTTCACCCCCACCCACTGTACTGGTGGCCCTCTCCTTCCCTGCCAGCTATGTATGGAACATTTGTTGGTTTATTATTGTCTGCTTCCTATTTTGATGCTTGCCAATGACCGTTTTGTCTGCTCAAATGGCTTGATGTTTGAAATCTCTCGTCTCTTACTCCCATTTTGCCATCCTCAGTTACGAGCTGTCGTGGGTTTGTTGAATGTAAGATTGGTATTTCTGTGGAGATTTATCGACACATACTGCACATCAAAGCAGAACTTAAATGAAGTGTTTTCAAATGTTGTTTAACAGAAATATTCTAAATTTTCAGACGAATGGAAAGTGGTAATTTCTATAAATCTAAGCGATTTATTCAGTGTGAGATAAATGTTAATACACATACTAGATGAAAATTTACATTACAAATGAACGAGTGGGGACTCAGTGAATAACTTTGAAGCTTTTATCCCGTTTTTAGTAGTAGAGTAGTTGATAAAAAAAAAAAAAAGCTGTGAGCACCATAATTCTACAGGTACCAACAGTACGACAGCGTAGGCCAAGATGTACCAAGTGACGGCTTTTGTGATGACGGTTCATATTGGATGCTTTTTTTTCTTTCATTTCTCTTTGTGTTTTTATTAAATCCCCACTAGTTCTACTCACTGACACCAGTTGAACAAACCGTATTGACAACGTAGTGTTTTCCCTTCCATATAGAACCCTCAAGCATTTCTCCGTTCCGTTCACCTGATTTTTGTTGTGTGCTTTTCGTGTTTAAATGTACCGTGCATTTAAAGCAATACGTGGAGCTCATTTTCCGTTTTGATTTCCTTCCGTGGTAGAATCCGTTTGAAACTGTTCTTCTTTCTATCTGCTGACACCATCTTTAACCCTGTCAATTCATGCGATGTTTGTTTAGACTGTGTTAATATATGTAAACGACCTTGATGTTTGTGTTTGATTTGTTGCAGCTATTTTCAACGTTCTTTTTTTTTATTTTTTTTGCAAAGTGGATCTGGACTGAAAAATCTTTCCATCAGTTTGATAGAAAGATTAATAACATGCGAAGACAACGTGTTCGCTCATCTACATTCTTTTATATCATGGTCCGTTGTTCTCACCTATTTCATTTCCTTCTTTCTTATTCTTCGCTATGAAACAGCCCAACCTTATCTTTCTATGATTTATGTTGTTCTTACCATCTTGATTCAGATTGTGTGTTTACATTGTAGTTGTTGAATAATATTCAGTTTTGTATTTTCTTAAGTAGCAATCTCCATTGTTGTACATACGTAAAATGTGTAGCTGTGATGATTATGGTGGATGTTTTTTTTTTTATATTTCAATGATAAAAACTATTGTTATGCCGCTTTTTTCATTCGAATGTTCACACGCTTTTTTTTTTTTTTTTTGTTTGTTTGTTTGCTTGCTTGTTGTTGTTTTTTTTCCCTTTGATCCTTTTTGATTATTTCCAACGCTTGTGACTGGCAATATAATGTGAACATTTTCGTTGGGGACATGTCATATTGTGCTGCCTTTAAACACTGCTGGCAACATGTTATATTGTGCTATCTTGTGCTGTCTTAAAGCAAATTGTTCTAATACGACTAGCTGTTAGACTGTTAATATATTGTCAATCAATATGAAAATGAAAAAGCGTCAACTTAATCAAAATTTTATTTGAACATAGCGAAATAAGTAAAAAAAAAAAGGGGAAAAAGCAAACAAGTAAAGCAGTCAGTTGTTTAGTATTCTTCCGCATTCCCATCTCTTGGGAGGCTTCTAAAATTTCGTGTTAGTTTTCCAAAAACAAGTAGTTCTATAATCCTTTTCCCTTGGTTTCTTGACTGTTCTTGTTGTTTGAAAACAATACAAACATTTGTTGTTTGTTTCAAGCCTGCGTAATGATGGGGTTTCACTTACTTTTAATGTTTTAGTTCCCATTGAACAGAACAAATTCCACATTGTTTCATTTTGGCATTTTTATTTGCTCATAGCATTTTCTCAAAATTACTATTACTTTGTACTTTGTTTTCTTCACTCTTCATTTTCGAAGTGGCCTTGCATGCGTACACAGGATAATAAACAACAAAACAGGAAATTTGCGGTATGACAATGATGACGATCACGATGATGATGATGATGATGATGTTGATAATCTCCATCTTTTTAACACTCTCACACCTCCTCGTCCTCTTTTATTTCTCCTTCTGTTTCTTCTTATTCATTCACATTTGAATGTTGTGTTTCATTCCTTCTTAATCGCAAACTACCGCAGCATCGACCGCATCAACAACGACTTCACCAGCTGTGACATCAACAGAGACAACGACGACCAGTCCGCCAGCAGATACAACCTTAATCTCAGAAACAACAGCAACAACAACACCGCAACCAACGACAACCTCAACAACTACAACGACAACCTCAACAACTACAACGACGACAACAGCAGCGCCTTTAGCACCTGGGCAAAACTGCAGCGCTGATGATGATCAATGTGTGCAAAATGCCAGCTGTGTTGCGGGCAGTTGTCAGTGCAGTGCACTCATTTTTTTTTCCAAAGATGACACATGCATCCCAGTGAGTAAAGTGTTTGGCTGGAAAAGAGCAGCCACTTCCCCATGCATGATCCTCGAATCCTTGCTCAACGTTTATTGCTAACGAAACACGACCTGCTTCACGCACGTTTTGCTGTTTTGCGTGCGACTGCTATGACGTGACTCTTCCTCCCTTGTAAACATCCCCCTGCGATTCACCATCGCCATGCCCAGCACACATTTTCCCCAAATCCCCTCCTCTCCCTTTTTACCGTACACACCCACCGCTCACTCGCCAATTTTGCTTGCCCTCCACACAATTACCCCCCCCCCCCCCCCCCCCCACTAACCTTTCCACGCATCTTTTTAGCCCTGCCGGCATTGCTTCAAATGTTTGTCGTTTTGCTATTGTCTGATTAATTTGTTGAAACTTGCACACTACCATTGTATGCGCCCAGGTGGTTTGCTGTAAGTGAGCCCCCGTCTCTCTTCCTCCTCTTCTCCTCTCCGCTTTCCCTGAAGTTGGGCTTCGTGTGCAAATTGAAGGTGAATAAACAATTACGCACAAAAAAACGGATCCATGACCACTAATGTACATCGACTGGAATTAAAGAAGAAAGGGTTATCAAAGGTCATCAACCAGACTAATTTGCGTACACACACACACGTACACACACACACACACACACACACACACACACACACACACACACACACACACACACACGCATGCACGCACGCACACACACATATATAGATAGATAGATAGATTGATTGATAGATAATGCAT
>JADBJO010008261.1:12500-22500 GCA_016801955.1 Conus betulinus | reverse complement strand
TGTGTGTGTGTGTGTGTGTGTGTGTGTGTGTGTGTGTGTGTGTGTGTGTGTGTGAAAGCCAGCTGGTGATAGGAGGAGCAGTATCTTCCACACAAGCGCATTCACAAGGCCACATGGAAATCCCCGAAACACGTCATTGAGAACCAGATGACCACATCTGCTATACAGTCTCTTCAGCAAGATCTGGGAGAAGGAGGAGGTACCGGCCAAGTGGAAAGAAGGAATCATCATCAAGCTGCTAAAAAAAAAAGAGACCTCAGGGACTGCAGCAACTACCGAAGGATCATGTTCCTGTCAACGCCAGGCAAGGTTCTCAACAGGATTCTACTGGAGAGGATGAAGGAGGCTGTCGACCCCAAGCTCCGAGACCAGCAGTCAGGCTTCCGGCGGAACAAATCATGTGTCGACCAGATCGCCAGCCTGCGCATCATCGTGGAGCAGTCGCTGGAGTGGAACTCCCCCCTCTTAGCTTCATAGATTATGAGAAAAAACGTTCGACAGTGTGGACTGCTGTTGCCGTTCCTCTTCCTCCTGGTCATCGATTGGATCATGAAACCACTACAACAGGCAGGAACAACGGTATACAGTGGACACTCTGGACGCAGCTCGATGACCTCGACTTCGCTGATGACCTGACACTCCTGTCACACAGCCACAGCCAGATGCAGGGCAAGACGCCTGGAGACCACATCAGCCGGGACAGGGCTCAGGATCAACAGAAGAAGAAGACCGAACTGATGAAAATCAAAACCACAGCCAACACAATAGTGACAGTTGGTGGCGAGCCCATCAGGGAGGTGAAGTCTTTCGTCTACCAGGGAAGCGTGGTTGACCAACAGGGAGGCATGGATGAGACGTCACAGCCAAAGTTGGCAAGGCAAGATCAGCTTTCGTCATGCCCAAGAACATCTGGGCATCTGGAGGAATCGGCATAAGAACCAAATTCCGCATCATCAACTCCAGTGTGAAGTCAATCCTGCTCTACGGATGTGAGACATGGCGGACAACACAGACGATGCAGCGAAAGATTCAGACAATCTTCAACATCTGTCTGAGGCGCGTCTACATAATCCGACGGCAGGAGAGAAAATCTGAAACGAAGATCTGTGGGAGCGTGCGGGACAGGAACCAGTGGCCAAGCAAAGGAAGTGTGGCTGGATCGGACACACCCTCAGGAAGCCAGCATCCAACGCCACACACCAAGCCCTGACCTGGAACTTGCAGGGAAAGAGGAAGGGAGGCCAACCTCGCAACAGCTGGAAGCGAGACACTGAGGCGGAGCCGAAGCAACTGGGGACCAGCTGGACTAGAATGGCCAGAACAGAGTGTGATGGCGAAGAGTCGTCGATGACCTATGCTCCACCGGGAGCGATGGCACAATGATGAATGTTGTACGCACATCTGTACTATTTCAGAAATCTGGCAGACTGCAGACAATAGTGAGAACGTTTCTAAATATTACATGTTTTTTCCATGAAATCCTCTACACTTCATAATGATAGTATAACCCTAATTGATATTAGAATATCACTCTATCTGCAGGTTTGAGAGTTGGAGAGACATGTACTGTACACAATGAATTGTACCTCCAACGCCAAGTGTGCAGATATTGATGGCAGCGACTCTGAATGTCATAAGTGTGTGTGTGTGTGTGTGTGTGTGTGTGTGTGTGTGTGTGTGTGAGAGAGAGAGTGTGTTTCAGCAGGGTGTGGGGGGGGGGTACTTGTTTCCTCTTTGTGCAAAAGATTACGATAAGGAAACAAAATATTTAAGAAGAAATATACATCAAAAAATTATGTGCTATGTATGTCATAGAGACAGTACTTATTTTTCTGTGCCCAGTTCAGTATGCACTTGCACTATATAAGTATTTTGAATAGACACATTTACAAGTATTTTGTATTGATGTGTCTTGTGTCTTTGTGTTTTCAAGGTATTGGAAGTTTTTCATTGCGTATTATGGCAAAAGGTTCCACTGTGTTTACTCTGAATCCTGTCTTGCTCTTTTATGTTTAATCTTGTCTTGTTGTCAAAGAAGATTAGATGTTTCCATATTATATCGATATCTCTATTTATGTTGTGTGCATGCCTTTTTATGTACAGGACTGAGTGTTGGAGAGACGTGTACTGACACAATCAGCTGTACTGCCAAACGCTGAGTGCGTGGATGTTGGTGGCAACAATGAATGTCGTAAGTGTGTGTGTGTGTGTGTGTGTGTGTGTGTGTGTGTGTGTGTGTGTGTGTGTGTGTGTGTGTGTGTGTGTGTGTGTGTGTGTGTGCGTGCGTGCCAGCCTGCGTGCGTGCGTGCTGTGCATGCGTGTGTGTGTGAATGTTTTGTGTGTGCATGTGTTTGTATGTGTGTTTTGTTTGTTTATTTGTTTGTTCGATATGTATCTTTCTTATACCTGAAAAGAAGTTTATATTTTCACCATCTTGTAATATATAACTTGAAGCTGTATATTTGTTTGTTCTTCGTGTGTATATGCTGGTATTCTGAGCCCTTCAATACACACTACACTGTGCACACATCAGTACTATTTCAGAAATCTTGGCAGACTGCAGACAATACTGTGAGCAATTCTCTAAATAACACTGAGCGATTCTCGAATGCCACAAACCCTTTTCATGAGAACCTGTACATTTCACAACCTATAATATACCCCTAGGTCATATTAGCATCTATCTCTGTCTGCAGGTTTGAAAGTTGGAGAGACATGTACTGGTACAATGAATTGTACCTCCAACGCCGAGTGTGCAGATATTGATGGCAGCAACTCTGAATGTCGTAAGTGTGTGTGTGTGTGTGTGTGTGTGTGTGTGTGTGTGTGTGTGTGTGTGTGTGTGTGTGTGTGTGTGTGTGTGTGTGTGTGTGTGTGTGTGTGTGTGTGTGTGTGTGCGTGCGTGCGTGCGTGCGTGCGTGCGTGTGTGTGTGTGTGTGTGTGTGTGTGTGTGTGTGTGTGTATGTGTGTGTGTGTGTGTGAAAACCAGCTGGTGATAGGAGGAACCATCCTCCCACACAAGCGCATCCACAAGGCCACATGGAGATCCCCGAAGAACGTCACGGAGAACCAGATTGACCACATCTGCATTAGCTGCAACTTCAGGTGATCATTGCGGGATGTACGAGTGATGAGAGGTGCTGACGTGTCATCAGACCACCACCTTCTTTTACCAACAGTGAGATTTCACCTCAAGACATTCACCAACACCACAACACACGGACAAGGTACAATGTTGGACTGCTCAGGAACAGGGACACACAAGCAGCATTCCAGATCAACCTTTCCAACAGGTTCCAGCCGTTACAAGAGCTGATTGGAGATGGTGAGATGGACATCGAGACACAGTGGGAACACTGCAAGAAGCTCTGGCACGACACATGTGAAGAGATCCTTGGCAAGAAGAAGACCCAGCACAAGGAATGGATCTCTGCCGACACCATCCACAAGCTGGAATCAAGGACAGAGAAGAAAAAACTACGGTGAACACGAGCTGAACAAGAGCAGCTAAGGTAAAGGCACAGGAAGAGCACACAGCAGCGAACAGAGAAGTGAAGAGGAGCATCAAGAAGGACAAGAGGGACTACTTTGACGACCTGGCCAGTCAAACAGAAGCAGCAGCCGGACAGGGGAACCTGAGGGACCTGTACTTGGTGACCAAGAAGTTGACAGGCAAATTCCAGGAAACAGACTAGCCAGTGGAGGACAAGAGATGGAAACCCACGGACAACAACCGACGAACAGCTGCAACGATGGGCAGAACACTTCAGGAAGCTGCTGAACCGCCCCGCGCCTGACACATCACCAGACATCCACCCGCCGCAGAGTCACAACTGCCCATCAGCTATGTCAAACCCTCAAAGGCAGAGATCAAGAAGGCATCATGACTGTGAAAAATGGGAAGACTGCAGGGCCGGACGAAATACCAGCAGAAGCCATCAAAGCAGACACAGAGACAGCTGTCAACATGCTATACAGCCTCTTCAGCAAGATCTGGAGAGAAGGAGGTGGTACCGGCCCAGTGGAAAGAAGAAATCATCATCAAGCTGGCGAAGAAAGCAGACCTCAGGGACTGCAGCAACTACCGAGGAATCATGCTCCTGTCAACGCCGGGCAAGGTTCTCAACAGGATTCTACTGGAGAGGATGAAGGAGGCTGTTGACCCCCCAAGCTCCGAGACCAGCAGTCAGGCTTCCGGCGGAACAAATCATGTGCCGACCAGATCGCCAGCCTGCGTTTCATCGTGGAGCAGTTGCTGGAGGGGAACTCCCCTCTCTTAGCTTCATAGATTATGAGACGGCCTTCGACATTGTGGACAAAGAAATGTTGTGGAAGCTGGTGAGGCACTACGGAGTTCCCGAGAAGATCATCTTCCTCAACCAGTGCACCTACCAGGACATGAAGTGCAGGATTGCCCACGCCGGCCAGCTGTCCAAAAGTTTCGAGGTGAAGACTGAAGTTCGGCAGGGGTGCCTGCTGTCGCGCCGTTCCTCTTCCTCCTGGTCATCAACTTGATCATGAGCAGGAACAACGGTATACAGTGGACACTCTGGACGCGACCTCGACTTCGCTGATGACCTGACACTCCTGTCACACAGCTACAGCCAGATGCAGGACAATACACCTGGAGACCACATCAGCCGGTACAGGGTTCAAGATCAACAGGAAGAAGGCCAAGCTGATGAAAATCAAAACCACTGCCAACACAACAGTCACAGTTGATGGCGAGCCCATCAGGGAGGTGAAGTCTTTCGTCTACCAGGGAAGCGTGGTTGACCAACAGGAAGGCACGGACAAGACGTCAAAGCTAGAATCGGCAAGGCAAGATCAGCTTTCGTCATGCCCAAGAACATCTGGGCATCTGGAGGAATCGGCATAAGAACCAAACTCCGCATCATCAACTCCAATTTGAAGTCAGTCCTGCTCTACAGATGTGAGACATGGTGGACAACACAGACGATGCAGCAAAAGATTAAGACATTCTTCAACATCTGTCTGAGGCGCATCTACAAAAATCCGACGGCAGGAGAAGATCCGAAACGAAGATCTGTGGGAGTGTGCGGGACAGGAACCAGTGGCCAAGCAGATTCTGCAAAGGAAGTGTGGCTGGAGTGGACACACCCTCAGGAAGCCAGGGTCCAGCACCACACACCAAGCCCTGACCTGGAACTTGCAGGGAAAGAGGAAGGGAGGCCAACCTCGCAACAGCTGGAAGCGAGACACTGAGGCGGAGCCCGAGCAACTGGGGACCAGCTGGACTGGAATGGCCAGAACAGAGTGCGATGGCGAAGGGTCGTCGATGGCCTATGCTCCACCGGGAGCGATGGCATAATGATGAATGTTGTGCGCACATGTGTACTATTTCAGAAATCTTGGCAGACTGCAGACAATATTGAGAACGTTTCTAAATATTGCATGTTTATTCCATGAAAACGTCTACACTTCATAACTGATAGTATAACCCTAATTGATATTAGAATATCACTCTGTCTGCAGGTTTGAGAGTTGGAGAGACATGTACTGGTACAATGAATTGTACCTCCAACGCCGAGTGTGCAGATATTGATGCCAGCGACTCTGAATGCCGTAAGTGTGTGTGTGTGTGTGTGTGTGTGTGTGTGTGTGTGTGTGTGTGTGTGTGTGTGTGTGAGAGTTTTTCGGGGGGGGGGGGGGGGTACTTGTTTCCTCTTTGTGCAAAAGATTACGATAAGAAAACAAAATATTTAAGAAGAAGTATACATCATAGAAATATGTGCTATGTATGTCATAGAGACAATACTTATTTTTCTGTGTCCAGTTCAGTGTGCACTTTCACTATATACGTATTTTGAATAGACACATTTGCAAGTATTTTGTATTGATGTGTCTTGTGTCTTTTGTATTTTCAAGGTATTGGAAGTTTTTCATTGCGTATTATGGCATGATTTTCCACTGTGTTTACCGTGAATCCTGTCCTGCTCTTTTGTGTTTAATCCTATCTTGCTATCAAAGAAGATTAGGTGTTTCCATACTTTATCGATACTTCTATTGATGTTGTGTGCATACCTTTTTGTGGACAGGACTGAGTGTTGGAGAGACGTGTACTGACTCTATCAACTGTACTGCCAACGCTGAGTGCGTGGATGTGGTGGCAACAATGAATGTCGTAAGTGTGTGTGTGTGTGTGTGTGTGTGTGTGTGTGTGTGCGTGCGTGCGTGCGTGCGTGCGTGCGTGCGTGCGTGCGTGCGTGCGTGCGTGCGTGATTGTGTGTGTGTGTGTGTGTGTGCGTGTGTGTGCATGTGTGTGTGTTGTTTTTATTTGGTTGTTTATTCGATATGTATCTTTTTATATCCCTGACATGAAGTTTACATTTTGACCATCTTGTAATATATAACTTGAAGCTGTATATTTGTTCGTGCTTCGTGTGTAGATGCTGGTATTCTGAGCCGTTTAATACACCTATGCAGTGCACACATCGGTACTCTTTGAGAAATCTTGGCAGACTGCAGACAATACAGTGAGAGATTTTCTAAATGCCACAAACCTTTTCATGAGAACCTGTACATTTCACAACCGATAGTATACCCCTAGGTCATATTAGCATCTATCTCTGTCTGCAGGTTTGAAAGTTGGAGAGACATGTACTGGTACAATGAATTGTACCTCCAACGCCGAGTGTGCAGATATTGATGGCAGCGACTCTGAATGTCGTAAGTGTGTGTGTGTGTGTGTGTGTGTGTGTGTGTGTGTGTGTGTGTGTGTGTGTGAAAACCAGCTGGTGATAGGAGGAAACATCTTCCCACTCAAGCGCATCCACAAGGCCACATGGAGATCCCTGACGCACGTCACGGAGAACCAGACTGACCACATTTGCATTAGCCGCAACTTCAGGAGATCATTGCGAGATGTATGAGTGCTAAGAGGTGCTGACGTGTCATCACACCACCACCTTCTTTTAACAACAATGAGACTTCGCCTCAAGAGATTCACCAACACCAGCAACACACGGACAAGGTACAATGTTGGACTGCTCAGGAACAGGGACACACAAGCAGCATTCCAGATCAGCCTTTCCAACAGGTTCCAGCCATTACAAGAGCTGATAGGAGACGGTACGATGGACATCGAGACACAGTGGGAACACTGCAAGAAGCTCTGGCACGACACATGTGAAGAGATCCTTGGCAAGAAGAAGACCCAGCACAAGGAATGGATCTCTGCCGACCATCCACATGCTGGAAACAAGGAGAGAGAAGAAAAAACTACGCTGAACACGAGCTGAACAAGAGCAGCTAAGGCAAAGGCACAGGAAGAGCACACAGCAGCGAACAGAGAAGTGAAGAGGAGCATCAAGAAGGACAAGAGGGACTACTTTGACGACCTGGCCAGTCAAGCAGGAGCAGCAGCCAGACAGGGGAACCTGAGGGACCTGTACTTGGTGACCAAGAAGCTGACGGGCACGTTCCAGCAAACAGAGAAGCCAGCCAGTGAAGGACAAGAATGGAAACCCACGGACAACAACCGAGGAACAGCTGAAAACGATTGGCAGTACACTTCAGGGAGCTGCTGAACCGCCCCGCCCCTGACGCACCACCAGACATCCCATCCACAGAGTCACAACTGCGCATCAGCTACGACAAACCTTCAAAGGCAGAGATCAAGAAGGCCATCATGACTGTGAAAAATGGGAAGACTGCAGGGCTGGTCGAAATACCAGCAGAAGCCATCAAAGCAGACATAGAGACAGCTGTCAACATGCTATACAGCCTCTTCAGCAAGATCTGGGAGAGGAGGAGGAGGAGGTACCAGCTCAGTGGAAAGAAGAAATCATCATCAAGCTGCCGAAGAAAGAAGACCTCAGGGACTGCAGCAACTACCGAGGGATCATGCTTCTGTCAACGCCACGCAAGGTTCTCAGCAGGATTCTACTGGAGAGGATGAAGGAGGCTGTCGACCCCAAGCTCTGAGGCCAGAAGTCAGGCTTCCGGCGGAACAAATCATGTGCCGACCAGATCGCCAGCCTGCGCATCATCGTGGAGCAGTCGCTGGAGTGGAAACTCCCCTCTCTTAGCTTCATAGATTATGACAAGGCCTTCGACAGTGTGGACAGAGAAATGTTTTAGAAGCTGGTGAGGCACTACAGAGTCCCCGAGAAGATCATCTCCCTCAACCGGTGCACCTACCAGGACATGAAGTACAGGATTGCCCACGCTGGCCAGCTGTCCGAAAGTTTCGAGGTGAAGACTGAAGTTCGGCAGGGGTGGGTGCTGTGTCGCCGTTCCTCTTCCTCCTGGTCATCAAACTTGATCATGAAGACCACTACAACAGGCAGGAGAACGGTATACAGTGGACACTCTGGACGCTGGTCGAAGACCTCGACTTCGCTGATGACCTGACACTCCTGTCACACAGCGACAGCCAGATGCAGGATAATACACCTGCAGACCACATCAGTTGGGACAGGGCTCAAGATCAACAGGAAGAAGATCGAGCTGATGAAACTCGAAACCACTGCCAACACAATAGTCACAGTTGTGTGGAGAGTCCATCAGGGAGGTGAAGTCTTTCGTCTACCGAGGAAGCGTGGTTGACCAACAGGGAGGAATGGGACGAGACGTCACAGCCAGAATCGGCAAAGCAAGATCAGCTTTCGTCATGCCAAGAACATCTGGGTATCTGGAGAAATTGGCATAAGAACCAAACTCCGCACCTTCAACTCCAATTTGAAGTCAATCCTGCTCTACGGATGTGAGACATGGTGGCCAACACAGACGATGCAGCTAAACATTAAGACATTCTTCAACATCTGTCTGAGGCGCATCTACAAAATCCATTGGCAGGAGAAGATCCGAAATGAAGATCTGTGGGAGTGTGCGGGACAGGAACCAGTGGCCAAGCAGATACTGCAAAGGAAGTGGGGCTGGAGTGGACGCACCCTCAGGAAGCCAGCGTCCAGCACCACACAACAAGCCCTGACCTGAACTTGCAGGGAAAGAGGAAGAGAGGCCGGACTCGCAACAGCTGGAGGCGAGACACTGAGGCGGAGCCGAAGGAACTGGGGACCAGCTGGACTGGAATGGCCAGAACAGAGTGCGATGGCGAAGGGTCGTCGATGGCCTATGCTCCACCGGAGCGATGGCGTAATGATCAATGTTGTGCGTACATCTGTACTATTTCGGAAATCTTGGCAGACTGCAGACAATAGTGAGAACTTTCCTAAATACTACATGTTTTTTTCCATGAAATCCTCTACACCTCATAACTGATAGTATAACCCTAATTGATATTAGAATATCACTCTATCTGCAGGTTTGAGAGTTGGAGAGACATGTACTGGTACAATGAATTGTACCTCCAACGCCGAATGTGCAGATATTGATGGCAGCGACTCTGAATGTCGTAAGTGTGTGTGTGTGTGTGTGTGTGTGTGTGTGTGTGTGTGTGTGTGTGTGTGTGTGTGAGTTTTCGGGGGGGGGGGGGGAGGGGGTACTTGTTTCCCTCTTTGTGCAAAAGATTTCGATAAGAAAACAAATATTTACAAAGAAATATACATCATATAATTATGTGTTATGTATGTCATAGAGACAATACTTATTTTTCTGTGCTCAGTACAGTGTGCACTTTCACTATATAAGTATTTTGAATAGACACATTCACAAGTATTTTGTATTGATGTGTCTTGTGTCTTTGTATTTTCAAGGTATTGGAAGTTTTTCATTGTGTATTATGGCATAATTTTCCACTGTGTTTACTGTGAATCCTGTCCTGCTTTTTTTATGTTTAATCCTATCTTGTTGTCAAAGAAGATTAGATGTTTCCATATTATATCGAATCTCCATTGATGTTGTGTGCATACCTTTTTGTGGACAGGACTGAGTGTTGGAGAGACGTGTACTGACTCTATCAACTGTACTGCCAACGCTGAGTGCGTGGATGTTGGTGGCAACAATGAATGTCGTAAGTGTGTGTGTGTGTGTGTGTGTGTGTGTGTGTGTGTGTGTGTGTGTGTGTATGTGTGTG
>JADBJO010008260.1:95000-98843 GCA_016801955.1 Conus betulinus | reverse complement strand
CAATCACCCCAGACCCGCCATCCCCCCCCCCCAAACCTCCTCTACCGAACTATTTTGGGTCAAACTCTGAAAAGGTGGCCGGTTGGGATTTTGAATCGAATGGCATGTATTATCTCTTTGTCATCGAATGACCGTTCCATCGAAAATAATCTCTGCGAACTATACTGTCCTGTGGGGACGTTTGACAGCGGTTGGGTTATTGACGACGGTGCTGATAGTCTTTTCCTGTAGCCAAAACACGCCTTGTGACGGCCAACACCTGCACACGACGCCTTGTATGCGGGTTGGGGAAGGTATGTGGTCGTGATAATGGGCAGCTATAGGGAGACGGAGTTTGTAACTCGGTGCGTTGACGCGCAAGCACATCAGTCCTAAAGGTATAAGTTCATAGTTTCCTCTGTTCGGTTTTTTTTTAGATGCACCTGGTATGGAAACTCAGCTGACTAACTGATTGCAAGCTGGTGTGTTGCATCAGGATTATAGCAGTGCAATTTATTTGATGTTCTAGCCCTATGTATTATGATCTCGGCGTTAATAATGCGTTTCACATGAGCGGTCTATTGGTGTAGTTTGTTATCAGCAAATAAGCCCCAAAAGTACAGAACCGAAGTTGACTAAACTTGAACGGATTATTCGTGTTTCTAAAGAGTGGTTGTCCTAGTTAAACTATAGCGCTGCTACGCGGGGAAAGACAAGTCAGTGTGACAGTTAACGCTGTGTGTCGCCTGTTTCCATTTGGGGGCGATCAGGGCTTGCCGCTGTGGTCTCAGGGTTTTAGATTTAATAAGGGTTCAAATGTATTTGATTGTGGAAAGTAGCACGCCATCTCAGAAACAGTGGGACTTGTCTGTATGACAGACAAGCACCGTGCCAGACCGAATTTCTGACATGTTGTTACGGCGTCTCGGTCATTCGACGGCACAGTGTGCGGATGAATGTTGGTTATAGAAACCTATCGTCGTAAACCAGGGACCACCAAGTAAGCAAATAGTGTGATCCCATAAAAACGGCAGGTAGACATTCGTCAGCAAAGCCGAGCGCTCAACACAAATTACTCTCTCTTACGATTTCCCAACGTCGTCGATTTCGGTGTGCGGTATTTGTGTATGTTGACCCCTGGATGAGGGGGTGACCCTTGGTTTTTTTTATCCTGCAATAAATACGGTTCAGGGTAATAATGTTCACAAACTGAAGTAACTGTACATGTTTAGTATGCATTTGTCATTGCCCATTAAAGTGTCTTGTGTTTTAAACATTGGCACATGTCGTTTTTTTCCTATAGTCCATGGGGATCCTGCAGGGCAAAAACTATCGTGTCCGGGAAATCGGTTCTTGCGAGTCATTACGTACCCAGATGTACTTTCCCAGTGTTCTGAATGACTACTGTTTTCAATCACTCAATCAAGTGGCTTGCAGCAGGATTCTAATACGAATAGAGAGTGAATGAAAAGCTTATGTACCAAACATCATTTTCTCTTCTTCCAACTCAAGGATTACTCTCACCGCTATTGCTGTGTTTATTTGATGGTTGTTTGTGTTTGATGATCACATGTGAATCAAGTGACATAGTGATATCATACAGTTTTGTAGGCTGTTGAGTGAATGGTGTGCATGTGCGGAGTTATCTGGCTTGCAGTGGTTGTGTATGGCCCTTGAAGAAACTTTTAAACAGTAGCATTTGTGCTGTACAGATAAAACCGAGATTGAGCGTAAGGGTCAAAGTCTGGTCAGTAATAGAAAAAATGTTCAAACATTTTTTCGGCATCCATGATTTGACTGTGTTGAAAAACTGTCGGCAAATAATCCCAGCCATAAATCTCAATATACCTTTTCAGCAATATTGGCATCTTACTAAACTTTCTTTTCTTAGAAATGTTTGATCGCGTCACAAGTTAAAGCTTCACACATTGTATGATGATATGTATAAAATTCTTCATTGCAGTATTGCTAAAATGTTC
Organism: Conus betulinus; assembly: GCA_016801955.1. Classification (NCBI taxonomy): domain Eukaryota; kingdom Metazoa; phylum Mollusca; class Gastropoda; order Neogastropoda; family Conidae; genus Conus; species Conus betulinus. Next base: position 96,885 of record JADBJO010008260.1, on the reverse strand, counting down.
GTTACCATCTGTGAAAAATGGACCATTTGTTGCAATGTCTACAAGCCAGAGAACCAGATACACATCCGTATGTTACTAAATATAGACCACAACAGGCCACAGCTCAACACATGTAGATAAGACGAGTTTATGATCTACGGTGGATCAAACGTGTGAAACCACATTAATGAGCATGTAAGCAGTCTCGCTTTTTTCAACAGTAACAAATCTTAAAAAAGGGAAAAAGACAAAGAAACATCCACAGGAATACATTGTAAACTACACGTTGTTGCCTTATATTTTTAATCAGTGGAATTTGAAATGGACACATCATTTCTGATATGGTATCACATGCACCCGGGGGTTTAATCACAAGTCGTTTCTTTTCATCAGAGTGTATTGGTGGACGCACATGAGCCTTCACTCAAGGACACCAGAACGAGGATGAGGGACGAGTGCAGTTGAGCGATAAGGTGGATGAATGAGGAGAGCTTTGAGGTAGGAAGCTGAGGGAGGGGGGAGAAGGGAGGAGAGGAGGGTTTGGGAGTGTTGCACGAAGCGTTTGTGTAATAGCTGGTGTCCCGATCAGGGACAGTGTGCTGTCCGCCTGTAGATGATATGGGGAAAACGGAATTAGGCACGACCAAGATGGGAACGGTGATGGGGGTGGGGGATGGGGATGGAGAGTGGGAGAGGTGACTGAGGTGTGCGGATGAACTAGTAAACTAGAAGGGTCAGAAGTAACACACCATCACAATTAGTGACTGAGGCCATCCATTCCATTGGTTGACAGTCGTGAATTGTTTGCAGGTGGAGTGATGTTTGTTGGTTGACTGTATTCCGCTGCAGTTGCAAGATAAGTCTAGCCAGAGATAACATGACGATGATCTGTTTTTCCATAACACATTTTTTCCTTTTCATCTGAAAAGAGATGTCACTTTAATAATTTGATGCTGTCGTGATAAATATACGTTTTCTTTAACAGCCTGATGTTGGTCGTGAATAAAATATTTTTCTTTAATAACTTAATGTTTGGTCGTGATAAAGATATGTTTCTTTAATAACTTGATGTTGGTCATGATAAAGATATAGAGGGAGAGAGAGAAAAAGAAGAGGAGACAGTGGTAGGGAAGTCTTATGCTTTGGAAGGGGGCTCTTATGGGTGTGTAAAGAAATGGAGAGAGTGGTAGAGGAGTCCATTACGCTTGGAAGGGGGCGCTTGAGGATGTAAGATTATGAGGATAAAAAAAAAACCGCGGGAGTGAGGGGGGTGTGGGGGGGGATAAGGGGTTTGGGTGGAAACTCCCATAAAAAAGTGCATATGGATTATCCACATGTGCATGTGACACTACGAGTATGCATACCTGGATGGTGGCAGATGTGTTTGGGGTGTAGATATTATGTCCTACATGTTAAGTTCTGAATATGCTATATATGGTGTACATGGGTGTGAATTAAAGATGGTGGGATCGGGAAATTGGGGAGGGGGTGTAGAGAGAAAGAGATGGATGGAGAGGTTGGGGGGAAGGAGAGTAATGACAAAGATTGGAATGATTCAAACTAAAAAATAAAATCAGATGTGGGAGTTTCAGTCCATCAGAGATGTGGGGCCAAGGCGAGAGATGATCCTTGACTCCATGAAGGTGCTTTCTGGAGCTGAGGAGTGGTTTTGCCGAACAGCAGTGACGGAGATATGGGTTTGACTGTGACAATTAGCTTTGAAATGAAACCCCACTGGGCGTTGGATGTCTATAAATAGAAATTTGCGGTTTTCCGACCAATGAAAAGTCCGTGTAACTTCGGAGATTTTCCTTAGTTTAAATATCAACGTCATGACTGATCAATCAGATAGCTCAGACGCTTGACAACCAACATGGCCGATGATTTGCATGCCGGGGCAGGAGAT
>JADBJO010008260.1:80000-90000 GCA_016801955.1 Conus betulinus | reverse complement strand
TCTCTCTCTCTCTCTCTCTCTCTCTCTCTCTCTCTCTCTCTCTTCTCTCTCCCTCCCTCCCTCCCTCCCTCCCTCCCCCCTGTCTGTGTCTGTATATCCGCTGTCTGTCCATCTGTCTGCTGTCTTTCTGTCTTTGTCTTTCTGCCTTTGTCTGTCTGTGTCTGTGTATCTGCTGTCTTTCAGTCTGTCTATTCGTCTGTCTGTCTGTCTGCCTGTCTGTCTGTCTCTGTCCGTCTGCCTGTCTATGCCTATGTTTGTGTATCTGTTGTCTGTTTGTGCCTGGGTCTGGTGGTCTGTGTGTCCGTGCATTTGCTGTCTGTCCGTCTGTTTATTCGTCTGTCTGTCTGCCTGCCTCTCTGTCTCTCTGTCTGTGTCTGTATATCTGTCTGGCTTTCGGTCTGTCCGTCTGTCTGTCTCCGTCTGTATGTTCTCTCTCTCTGTATGTCTCTCTCTCTCTCTCTCTCTCTCTCTCTCTCTCTCCTCTCTCTCTCTCTCTCTCTCTCTCTCTCTCTCTGTCTGCAGTCAGTCCGTCTGTTTGTCTGTCTGTCTGTCTCTGTCTCTGTCTTTCTCTCTGTCTGTCAGTGTCTGTATCTGTCTATCTGTGTATATGTTGTCTGTCCGTCTGTCTTTCTGTCTGTCTCTGTCTCACGGTCTGTCTGTGTGTGTCTGTCTCTGTCTGTCTGTGCGTGTCTGTCTATCTGCTGTCTGTCTGTCTCACGGTCTGTCTGTGTGTCTGTCTCTGTCTGTGCGTGTCTGTCTATCTGCTGTCTGTCCGTCTGTCTATCTGTCGGTCTATCTGTCTCTGTCTCTTTTTCTGTCTGTCTGTGGCCGTGTCTGTGTGTCTGTGTACTTGCTGTCTGTCCGTGTGTCTACCTGTCTGTCTCCCTGTCTCTGTCTCTGTCTCTCTGTCTATCTATCTCTATCTCTTTTTTTCTTTCCTCTCGACTTTTTTTCTTTTTTTTTCATCTTCTTCCCTCCCGTCTTATATTCATCCCTTCTTTTTTTTTTTTCTTCTTCTTTTCTCTCAAGTGCTCGCTAGCGCTATTCTTTTTTTTCTCTTTGACATCATACCTTGCTTCTGCTTCTATCACAACTGAAACTGTTTATCTTCCGCTTGGTATACTTCTACTTCAACGCCTTTCACATTTATCATTCTACCCCAGCGTCACGCTCGAAACTCAAAATCCCGTACATGAATATCATAGATTACGAAAGTATTTGGGCACAAACACACACATAGACACACGTATACACAGACGCAGGTACTGACTCGCGAACAGAAAATCAAACAGACACCAGCCGCCGTGGCGAAGTGGTTAGTGTCGCGGACTCCCGGCTGGGAGGCTTAATGGATGCATTTCTGAGAGTGTTGCTCAAATTTCCTGACCAACACTGCGGGTGCCTGTATCTCTCGGGCCTGGTTGACGCCGGGATATATTATGAAAGGAAGCGTAGAGTACAGCCCTGTCATGTAGTCTCAGACCGAAATGGAAATCCGTAGCATCATCTTAATCATCCTCATTCTCATCGATCAGCAAAAAAAAAAATGTCTCAAATTCTGTGGCCCTTCATGCCCTGCTCTCATGGTGACCTCAGTTTCGATGTCCTCTCCCACGTCTGTGGCCTTGGTTTGGTTCCGTCGGGGTCACCGGTATCGGCGAGTCCATGGGGGCTGTCGTTGGACGGACGTGGTGGCGCCCTCCGGAGGGAGAGCTCACTCGCGCCGGCTCCGCGACTAGCAACTATTGTCGTCAGTAGGGGGCTTAGTAGGTTGTGTCCTGCGTATGTTAGATCAGAACAGGCGCCACTGAACACCACCGAAGTGACTCGGCAGCAGTGCAGTGTTTCCCTCCCGGTGGGTTGCCTCTTGACATTGACTGCTCCCTGTGGATTGCTGGTGCCAAGAATAATCCCCTTGATTCCAAAGACAGAATAAGCCTCTGTCGATGTCATCTTGTCTCATTTGTCTGTGATCTCAGCTGCTAAGTTATCACTATAGCTGTCACTTTACCATCAAAGTCTTCATTGGAGTTTTACAATATGGAGACACCTACACATTTTTTTTGTTCAAATTTGAAAACAGTAAGCGCAAGTGATAAATCTTGTCTTATCAACAACACACACACCGGTGATAAATCTTGTCTTATCAACAACACAAATCATAAATCCTGTCCTACCAACATCACGCCACACACATCTACACCTTTCTTATCATCAAATACCAATGGTAAACCCCACCTGATGAACAATAGAAATGAAGAACTCTTGTCATAATAAGTTTATCAATGACGATGATGGATTCTCCTGTCGTGTCCAACGGATGAGTAGGCAGGCAGGTCATCTGCTGATGTGGGTCCTCATGCAGGAATGAAGACCAACTCCTGAGGCACAAAGTCGTCCACATATGCTGCATGGAATGGAGTCCTGCAAGGATGGGCCCCGGTCTCTCTGATTCCTCTTTTCCTGGATGGAAGCTGCTTTGTTGCACTCAAATATCTTTGTGTCCTGGGTACACTGTTGCTTCCGCTGTGTTCTGTCAAGGGTAACAGCTTCCCAGGAAGCAGTGTCGATGTTGCAGCTTCTGAGGTTGGCCTTCAGGTGTCTTTGTGTATCTCTTGAGAGGCCTTGATCACGTCGTCCCTTCCTTCAGTTGTCCATAGAGCAACGTCTTTGGAATTCTGCTGTTCTCCATATGGACAACGTGTCCTGTCCATCGGAGCTGGCTTTTGATGAGCATACACTCAATGCTGGGTGGACCACACTTCTTCTGGACATGTAAGTTGGACGCTCTGTCTTGCCATTTGATGTTGCAGATCTTGCGCAAGCATCGTTGATGGAGCTATTCATGTTGTTGGATGTATCGGCAGCATGTGGTCCAAGTCTCACCGCAGTAGAGAAGAGCACTCAGAGCCACAGCTCTGTATATGGCTACCTTTGTGCACAATTTGATGCCATGGTCTTGTCACAAACTCGCTGAGAGTGTGTCAAAGGCAGAGCTGGTTTTTGAGATGTGCAACATCACTTCTGCATCCAGAGATCCACTGCTGCTCACAGTGCCTAGTGTTGCCCAAACAGCAGAAATTCTCCACAACTTTGATCTCTGTGTTGTTAATGACGACAAGTGGTGGTGGAGTACTGCCAGCTCTGGACAGTGAAGGCTGGAACATGGCCTCGGTATTACTGAGACTTTAAGTCCAAAGAGTTGGCAGGCCCTTGCAAAATGATCTGTGATGCACTGGATGTCTTCATGGGCGTGTGCAGCCCATGCACAGTCATCTGCAAAGAGGAACTCACTCAGAGGGCATTAGATACTTTGGTCTTGGCCTGAAGTCATTGAAGGTGAATGACTTTGCCATATGAACGAAACGGGAAGTATACCCCCTTGTCACAATCCAGGAATGCATCAAACAACCTGCAGCAAACAGAATGGAAAAGAGGGTGGGAGTCAAAATTCATCCCTTCCTCGCTCAGTTTTTTTCACTGGGAATGGGTCAGAGGTATCTCCGTTTTCTTGCCCCTCGCCTGCATGCCATCATGGAAGGAACGATCAGTGAGATTAGCTTTTCCGGGCAACCAAACTTGTGAAGGATCTTCCACAAGCCAGTCCGATTAACCATGTCGAAGGCCTTGGTGTGAGATCAACAAACACCATGTGGATCTTCTGATTCTGCTCTCAATACTTTTCCTGTAGTTGGCAAACTGCAAATGCCATGTCGGTTGTGTCCCTGCCTGAGCAAAACCCTCACTGTGATTCTGGGACGATGGAATCTGCTATGTGGGTGATCAGTCTGAGTACCCTGGCAAGAATCTTTCCTGCATTACACAAGAGGAAAATCCCACGATGATTGTCACATGACGCTTTATCACCCTTCCACTTGTAGATGAGTACAACAGACGCGTCTTCGAAATCTTGGGGCCATGTGGACTGGGAGAAGTTGGTCAGCTTTTCTACCTCACCTCCATTCTTGTACATGTCACCTGGAATTCCATCTGCACATGGTGCTTTCCTGGACATGGTCTGCTGTTTCAGAGCCTCTGCAGTCCCTGCACTGTAGGGTGGGTCTGCCTGAGATTCCATCACTGATAATTGGGGGAGCGCTGCAATTGCCTCTTCAGATATTGACGAGTCTTGAAGCCAACAAGCCAGTCAGCAGTGTGGTCTGGTCAGAAGCACAAATGGTTGTTTGACCAGTAGTCTTTGGTCCATAGATGGTGCGAAGGCCCTCATGAAATGTCTTCATGTCGTTGATGTCAGCTGCAACTGGCAGACTTTGTGCTTTCTTTTTCCCACCCATTATTCTTCATCTGCCGAACCTTCTGCTGGATGAGCTGCCTGGCGTGGTGGTACTTCAGTTTCTTTTTCTCACAGGTCTTGTTCTGAGGTGATCTCTATGGGTCTTGTGGAGCATGTCTATGTGCTTGTCGATGTCTGGGTCATTTTCATCAAACCAGTCTCTGTATCTGTGTTCAACACAGCCCAGGGTGTCAGCTGCAGTGTTGTACAGGGTTTTTTTTGAAGGCTTTCATTTCTTGCCAGTGTCTTCTCCAGTGAGGTTGATGTTTGACAGACATTCCTGGATCCTTCCTTGCAGAATGTTTCTGAAGTACACTTGCGAGCAATGTTCAGCCTCTCAGGGGCTTATCTCTGGCTGATTCGTGCTTCAGGGCAAGCTGGATGTTCATATTGCTTTTGACCAGGTGGTGATCTGACCAGCAGTCAGCTCCCCTCATGCAGCATGTAATGAGGACATCACATCTGTCCCTCTGGTGAACAATCACATAGTCAAACATGTGTTATTTTTTTTGGAGCGGGGGTGTATCCACATGTTCTTGAACTTTTTTGCCTGCGAGAAGATGGTGCTGGTCATAGAAAGTTTGTGCACACAGTGATAACATCAGCTGACCATTGTAGTTGCAGTTTCCAGTGCCGTGGCGTCCAAGAACATTGGGCCTAGTGGAGTGGCCCTTCCCATACGAGCGTTAAAGTCCCCAAGGATGATGAGTTTGTCCTTGTCGTTGACCTCAGATTTTATGTAATCTGGGCTTGTCAATATCGGAACATAGGCACTGATGATAGTGGCAAAGCGGTCCTTCGTAAGCCTAAGCCGCAATATCGTTAGGTGATAATTGATGCCATGTGGCAGGCTATCCAGCTTCGAAGCAAGCTTTGTGCCAATGGCAAATCCAACAACAGAAGTTCTTGGGCTATCTTCAGGCTACCCAGTGCAGTAAAAGGGTGTAGTCTCCTCCAACTTCTTCAAGTTGTGTGTCACCCGCAAGTCTTGTTGGTGTATGATGAACGACCATCAGCCTACAGCCGCCTACATGCAGAGTTGTAGCTAGGGATCTCCAGCAACATCCTTTGCCTGTCCCGTCACTACTTCTCCACCCGCACAGGATCTGGAAGTAGCTGGAAGGGCTGGTTTGGGTTGCTTTGGGTTTATCGGCGTACCTGCTTGCCTCACCAGCATAGGGGACCTTTGAAGGTGAAGGACAGTTGTCTTCCTCAAATGCCTCGCCCCGATTTCCAATTCATGACACACAAGGCATATTATGATGCACAACCTGAAAAATGGCTGAACAACTTAACAAGTCACATTCACCGATATGTTTGCCCGCCGCTGAACTGGTCTAATCAATGCATGCAGTCAATGCTGTCATGTACCAATAACAGCTGTGGGTGGCATTGCCTTGAATGTAGAATCAATTTATTTCTGGATTGGGAAAAGCGTTTCTCGATTTTTCTTCTTTTTACGTTGGGCTTTTCTTCTCTCGAATGTTCATTTTCCTGCATCTGAAAGTCAGGTGGTTTTCTAAACACTCCTCTGATGCCAGGAGCATTCTCCAGCCTGTGGGGTACAGGCTACCAAGCAGAGCTTGCCCAAGTCATCAGTCATGAGTTTTCATTTTCTTCTTCTTCTGCGTTCGCAGGCTGATACTCCTGCGGACACTCCCTGTATTGACAGGCAAGGATTAATCCCATCTGCCCAACAAAGAGAGTGGAGTTTTTGTGTGTATGACTGTTTTTGTTATCCTGCCATTAAGGCAGCCATACTCCATCTTCGGGAAAGTCTTCATTTTTTACCTGGTTCCAGATGCAGCATGTCCATCTGTTGTCAAACCCAAGGTACCACCACCAGGTATTTTTGGGCCTGCCTTTTCTTCCCAGTGAGAGCCCATATAGTGTTATTTTGACACTGGTTTTTTCCAGCTTCATCTTCCACTGGTCCACCTGATTCTATGGTTCTCTGTTAATGATGGAGTTCAGCCAGTGAATCCAAAGATTCTTCTCAAGCAAGTGTTGATGAATATCTGTCATTTGTGTAAAGTGGCTCTGGTTGTCCCTCCATATTTTGACTCCTTCGCAGCACCAACCGCACAGCAGAGTTGAACAATCAAACTTTTGTACACGTTCTCAGTACTTCTGAGCTCCCGACATTCTTGAACTGTGGGAACGTTGCTCTGGACGTGCTGATCCTTTTGATACACCATCAGCACCACCTTGCTTGTTGAATAAGCTGTCCAGCAAGGTGAGGATAACAATGTCCCTGTGCATAATGATTAACAATAGGCATCTTAGCTTATGGTTTTCTTGAACAAGGTTATTGGTATCACAGCTTACTCACACACCTGGTTTCCTTTTTCAGTCCGAATACCTATACTTTAAGGAGCACTGTGATAGTACAAGATACTGGATATTTTTATTTGTCTTCATAGAATGCACGGAAAATTGTTTGTGGTGCCATCATCAAAATTCACATATTACAACCCAATCATAAACATGTATATCATTAAAAATATTCCACTCTTTCCACTGTAGTCAAAATCAACACATTAGAGGAGGATGCGTATTTTACTCTCCAAACAATGAAACCTTAATGGATTTGGATGTAATGTCTACCATTGACGAAGTTACTACATTGCATTTGCTTCAGTGTGTATCATTCTTTCTGCTTTCCTTCCTCCTTGCTTTCTTTTCTTTCTGTATCTTGCTCTTTTTTTCATTCTCTCGTTCTTTCTATCTACCGGTCTTTTTCTGTCTTTTCGTTCTTCTTTCTATTATTTTTCGCAAACACAGAGAGAATGTGTAACTACAACAAACAATTGAACATAAATAAACCCCGGCACTTTGTAAAAAACAACAACAAAAAACACTGAAATTCCACCAAAGAATTTCCATTTGTGCAGACTTGCATGGTGCGCGAGAGTTACGATTACTTGCTAGAGAAAAAAAAAAATAGAAAGTAAAAAAGTAGGAGGAAAAGGAAGAGGATAGAGGCCCACCTTTAAGAAAAAAAAAAAAAGAAGAAAAAAGCCAGACGATTTTTTAAAGGGGGAAAAAGTTTGAGGACGAAAAAACGATAATGATACTTAATAAAGAAGAACGAAAAACAAACAAACAAACAAACAAACAAAAAAACTGTCGACCACTGAATGTTTTGGCTGTAAAATGCATTGTTTTGTATGTTGATGTGGCGTCAGTTTTGCTTGCCATGAAACAGTGATGCGACAGGAAGAACTGTATGCTTTTCATGAACCAACCATATGAAACGCAGCATTGTGTCCCTAAGTGTTGGGCTACGTGCTTACTAGGTCTGGCACTGCTGAAGCTTTTACTGGAATAAACCTGGACACAAAAGCTGAACAAGACTGATCAGGAAGTCACAGTGAAAAGGTTTACTTGCTTGTTTGTTTGATCGTTGGTATGTATATTTTTGATTTTGCCTGTTTACATGTAGAACGATGAAACCTCTCACCTTCATTGATGGTGGACTGTTCCCTTTGGCTGGTTGCCAGTAAGACAAACTTTTCACTGCTCCGATTATATTTTGCTCGAATTTGCAGGACAGTGTGTGAAATGCTCGTGGAAGGTCTTCCATCGAATTTGCAGGACAGTGTGTGAAATGCCCGTGGAAGGTCTTCCATCGGATTTGCAGGACAGTGTGTGAAATGCCCGTGGAAGGTCTTCCATCGAATTTGGAAAGTATGCCGAGTGCCGCGCTGTGCGACATGACTTCATCGTGGTTCAAAACTGAAGGCAGGGGTAGGCAGACTGTTGCTATTCTGACATTGACAACAATGTCCGGCCGTTCCCCTGTGACGCCACCTTCGGCTCACAGTGCTGTTTTTAGAAGAAAGTGTGCGTCACAGGTCAACAGGGACAGAAGGGCCGAGGAACACCGGAAGCAAAAGGCAAGTGAAAGTGTTTCATCCCCGTCCGGCCTGTTCCTACCGACCCCTACCGACCCCTACCGACCCCTCCTAGTTCAATGCCGACACAACTGACAACAATGCAGTCTTCTATGCTGACACTTTCCGGTATCCACACCTACCCCCTTTCGCTGTACTTCTGCCTGCAATGGGTTTCGCGATCCCGTGCGACACAGACAGTGAGACAGTGACAGTAACTCCCAACGTAGGCCTGCCATCTGACACAGAAGTTGAAACGTTGTGTGTTACTCAAATGATGTTGATCACTCTGATGCATTGTGTGCATGTGACTCATCTGTAACTTATGCTACGCAACAAGAAATTGAAACATTTGTTGAAGCCGCCGACGAAAAAGCGGAAGAGCACACAAAACAAAATCTTCACTCTTTTGTTTTGTGTGCTCTTTTGTTTTTTCGTCGTGTTCCGGTAACGCTGCAGTTTGTTTTTCATTTGTTGAAGCCGCAAATTTGTGTGGTACAGACAGTACTAGTGATTATACAGGTACCACCAGTGTTACAGCACAGACACCCTATGCAGACATCACTGTCACAGACATCATGACGTCCTTAGAAGTAATGACAAAGAACATGAGTGATGATCTGTGTGAAGTGACGCAAGAACTGAAGGGCAGCACCACAAGCAACAAAGAGGTTCAAAACTGAAATGTTGACGATCCGTCGTGACTGTTGCTGCTCTCTAACTGTTAATAAACATCCGAAAAAAAAAAGATTGACAGTTACCAGTGTTCTCATGGTATGCTATGGTCTTCACAGTTCCGTGATCTGGATTCCACATCGCGATGTAGTTTTTGTCATGTATCGCTGATATTCATTTCTAATCCTTGTGCATGTACAGTCCCATCCCCCTCGTTTCCTGACATTGTGAATGGGCTTTGTAAAGCTTACCAACAACCAACCATCATTCATTCATTCATTCTCTCTCTCTCTCTCTCTCTCTCTCTCTCTCTCTCTCTCTCTCTCTCTCTCTCTCTCTCTCTCTCTCTCTCCCCACTATTTTTCGGCTCTGTCTCACGTACTCTGCCTCTCTGTTGTCTGTCTGACTCTCTTTCTCTAGGCGTTTCCACCCGCCATCCTGGCTACCCGACTCATTCACAATGATGCGTCTGATAAAGAAAAATGTCGAGGGATGAGGGGTGAAAGTCCAGGGATCAAGGTCACTCAGCAAAATTCCTGATTAATGTTGTTTCCAACCTGATTTTAGCAAATGGAGTTTTTGGTGTCCCTGTGCAATCTAATAAACCTGGAGGGTGCATCTCTCTCAGCGACAATCTACTGAGCCTGTAGAGAATCTCTCTCTGTCTCTGTCTCTGTCTCTCTCTCTCTCTCTCTCTCTCTCTCTCTCTCTCTCTCTCTCTCTCTCTCGCTGTTTGTCTGTCTTTTCTGACTGTCAGTCTCTCAGTGTGAATGTCGGTCTGTTTGTCTTTCTCTGTCGGTCGGTCGGTCGGTCGGTCGGTCTCTCTCTCTCTCTCTCTCTCTCTCCCTCTCTCTCTCTCTCTCTCTCTCTCTCTCTCTCTCATCCCCATAAGTTGTGTGCGGAACCTCACAGAGGTGTGAGAAGCTGACGGCTCAAGTTGACGATGCTGTTTCAAATCAAGCTGACTCTGCAAGCTTCCTAGTTAGTGTCATCTGCAGAAGACACCGCAAGATAGGCAGCCTCGACTGTCCCTGTGTGGCTTCAGAAGTCTGCAGGATGCTCTTCTTTTTCTGTTTATCTCTCTACCTCTGCCTGTCCGTCTGTCTGTCTCACTGTCTGTCTCTCCGTCCGTCCG
>JADBJO010008260.1:65000-75000 GCA_016801955.1 Conus betulinus | reverse complement strand
CCACCGTGTTCTATCACGTACAAGCTAAGTAGGTGGTGATCTGTGCATGCTGGATCAAAGCGGGCATCATTGAATACCACGAAGTGATTTGACACAGTGCAGTGTCTCCTCAAGTGGGTTGCTTCTTGAAGACCTGACGGATTACCAGTGCTATGACTGCTATTGGGCGAGCCGTTGTGTGGTGAGTGAAGGAGGTTGGACTGATAATCATTGAAGCGGTCGAGAAAATGAGAGACGAAAAAGAGAAAAAAAACAGAAAAATACCTCACTTTTGGAATTTACACTAAGGGGTCGGTGAAGGTAGACATTGGTCAATACACTGAATGATGAAAGACAGGCATTTTAGGCTTTATTCAGTGTATTGGGACAGACAAGGCATTTAGTTCTTTGATGGGAGGCTCTTTAGGTTATTCGCCAATTGTTTTGCTTAACAGTAACAACTACATAAATGTCCAAATGTCTGGGCATTATCTTGTGGTCTATTTGTGACTTTCAGAAGAATGTCTTTCAGCAGAGTGGTGAAGTTGTCAAGCAGTTGTGCCAGGTGTACGTCACAGCTATGTTCGTGTGTAGGTGTGAATGTTTAGTGTTTAGTAGACTGCTACTAATGAGCGTGGTGTAGGTGTGTGAATGTTTAGCGTTTTAGTAGACTGCTACTAATGAGCGTGGTGTAGGTGTAAATGTTTAGTGTTTTGGTAGACTGCTACTAATGAGCGTGTGTTGTAGGGAACTTGGCTTCTGCTTACCTTTTGTCTTGTAATTGCCGAAAGCGCTGGATGAAGTACGATCACTGACAGTTTGTAATTTCTAGCCGTAAATACGGTGACAATCCTGTTGGACTGGTCTGCTTACAAATTATTGGGAAATACTTATTAAAATAGGAAAGTTCCATTGCACATTTAGGGGACTCGTAAGATGTGACTGACAGTGTCTGTAGGTGGATAATGTAAAGTGAAAATATATTTTGGATATGTTGAGTAATTTTATTTCATCAGGTTTACAATCATTTGCATTTGTGGCTTTTGTATGGTTGCCGGAGAGAGATTTCGAGCTTCAAGAGAAGTAATAGTGTGTATTTGCAGATTTTTCTTTCTGTTTTTTTTTATTGTAAGCTGGGCTGGCTATTGACATGATTGGCGTGTGTTGGCCGCCTGACTCTGAATCACTCATGGGGAAATTGAGGAGGGGTCTGGGTGGGGCAGCGGAGAGCAGTGAGAGTGATAGGTGGAACATTTTTCACCTCGCCTCATAACTTCAGATATTGGTGTCCAACCTCTGTGTTTCTGTCCATGATCTCGGGCAGTGGTGCTATGCGTCCTGCTGCTGTCGTCAGAGGGGCCAATATGATCTGTTGTGCAGCTTCGTTTCTGGAAGTTAAAGTCCAGACGTCCGCATCCTGGCCAGTGCGTTTGTGCCAGCCGTGTTTTTTTCCTTCAGTTTCTGCTCTTAGAAAGAGGAGGTTAGCAGAACGAAATCAAAATGAAGACATTTCAAATAAAGACTCACTCCAAGTGTTATAGTGGCCAAAAGCTAAGACTGTACTTTTCTGACAACCAAAACCAAATCAATTGTATGTGTACCTAAAAGGGGAGTACTGAAGTTTGCAGTTCACCATGTTGCTCAGTCTGTGACGGAAGGGTTGTCAGTACTGACATTGCCTGTACCTTGTACACTTTTGTAATGACAGTGCTCGTGTTATCAAGAGTCGTAATGAATATCTTCATGTGTGTCTAAATGTGTTATCAGGAGTTTGACAAATGCGTGTTCAGTAGTGTCTGTATTTTAACATGTCATCAGATGAGCACATGATAATGTCAACAGTTAATGTACGCGCGCCTATGTCATCAGCTTGGTAATATATGTGTGCTCATAGGTCTTAGAGAGCAACTTTCAACCCTTCCGAAGAAACCCCCCTAAACGTACCATCAGGCTCTGGAACCAAGCAGACTTACCAAAATTACGCAGGGGTACTCATGATTTCAGTCGTCTTTTTTTTTAAAGTCTCATAGTGTTAAAGATAATGTCAATGACCTTTGGAAGTGTATAAAACCTAACTTGGAATTTATTATGGATGACACATACCAACTAAAATAACTTCAAGCAAGAACCACCATACCATGGATTAATACAAAAACTAAACGTTTGTTGTGAAGGAAACATCGGTTCTTTAAGAAATTGAAACTACACCCTAATTCAGAAAGATTACTGACTAGGTATAAACATATTAAGAGAAGATGTCAGAGAGAATGTAGGCTTGATCACTCCAATTATGTTATTCGATGATTTCAGAAGGTGATCACCAAAACAAGAAATGATGGTCTTACATAAGGAGTAAGAGACAGGACAACATTGGGATTCCAGACCTGAGAAACAACCAGAATAACCTAGTACAGGACCCTGAAGGAAAAGCAAATCTACTAAACAATCAGGTTTGTTCGGTTTTCTCAAATCCCAAGCTTTAATTAACATTGAACTAAAGGATGCTGATAAACTCCCTGAAATGCAAAATATTAAAGTAAGCAAAGCAGGAGTACTCAAGTTACTGACCAACATCAATGAAAACATAGCTACTGGTCCTGATAAAATGGAATTTCATCCCCAGAAGTGCCAAGTGTTGCGTATATGTAATAAACGCTCACCAACTAGATCAGAATATTCTATTCACAATACTATTCTTAAAGAAACCAATGCTGCAAAATATCTAGGCGTGATTATAGATAGTCGTCTCAAATGGAAAGAACATTACAATTTAGTATGTAAGAAAGCAAATAACATCTTAGCTTTCTTATACAGGAATATCAACGACTGCCCCCAAAAGGTTAAGACGACTGTGTAAAACACTGGTTAGACCAGTACTGGAATATGGTTGCTCAGTCTGGGATCCTTACCATCGAAAGGACATTGATAACCTTGAAAAGATTCAGAAGAGAGCAGCACGGTTCGTAACAGGGAACCATATCAGAGAGAAGGGGAATACTAGGAAGAACATGAGGAAATTAGAATGGAAACCCTTAGAAGAGAGAAGAGCTTTTATCAAACTTAATATCTTCTTCAAAAAGCAGAGCTAAACTAGTTGATATCCCAATGGAACAACTAGTATTGAATAAAAGTAGCACCAGGAGTGGCGGTCAATCTTATGCCATACCTGCATCAAACATTGACAGCCATCTACATTCTTTTTATCCTAGTTCTGTACGGCTGTGGAACTCACTGCCGGGTGCCATCAAGATTGCCACAAATGCAGTCTCATTCAAGAATCAAATTGATACGACAGTCTTGAGAGATCTGCATATTGACTGATTTTTTTATATTTTAACCTGCCCAGAGATATTTTATCGTTACCTGGGCCTGAATCTGGCCATTGCTTTTAACTTTTTGAATATCGTGTGCGACTCCTTGTGTTGCCAAATTTCGCTCCAGGGCCAACAGGCTGAGTCGCTCTTTATTTTTATTTTATTTCATTTTATTTTACTTTTTAACAACAGGTTCAAAGGGGAGCGAGATTAATATTTTTCCATCTAATATTTTATTTCTGATAATGCAGAATACTTTATTTCTGATAGTGTGAATTACAGATTTATCACTATCTCCACACATTTTCGTGAAAAGAAAACCCTGTAAAGAAAATATTTTAATTTTTGTTGTAATTTTTTTCCCAGTTCAGTTCAAATACAGTACGAACAGAGCGACAGCATCTGCCTGTCTACACCTTAGTGCGCTACATATAGCATGAATGCAGCACCACACACCGTATCTTCATATCCGTACCTGAAAAAAAGGGTGAAGGTCAAATACTCTAGTCTCTGGGCGTCAGATTTCACACTCACACACACACACACACACACACACACACACACACACACACACACACACAGAAAGAGAGAGAGAGAGAGAGAGAGAGAGAGAGAGAGAGAGAGAGAGAGAGAGAGAGAGGCACACACACACACACACACACACACACACCACACACCACACACACACACGTGTTCTCTCTCTCTTCTCTCTCTCTCTCTCTCTCTCTCTCTCTCTCTCTCTCTCTCTCTCTCTCTCTCTCTCTCTCTCTCTCTCTCTCTCTCTCTCTCACCCCCCCCCCCCCCCCCACACACACACACGCACACACACACGCACATCATTAATTCAGTCGCACAGCAGGCCGTTGAAACGTGCCGCAAATATTACCGAACCAGCTCTACCAAAGAGACCATCAATCCCAACCTGACATGGTTACTTCCCTTGGACAAGAGATCGTGTTGAAATACTCACGTCGGACTCGTTTAAACATTATGCACGCTAACATGCGAGTGTTTTTGACATTGATCTGGAACATTGAGGTATTTTCCATAAAACCACTTTGACGGAAAGAAAAGACAATGGACCTAAGTCATATTTGAAGGGAGTGAACGATAATTCCTGACGTGGAGTGACAATTCTGGCATATTACACCAGTAGTTCTTGTCGTAGAGTGATTCTAGTGCGTAAAACTAGTATGATACCCTATAAATACTAACATGTGGAAACATTGCCATGGTATTTTTTGCGTATACTTGGAACATTACGCGGTCTTTCGCATGTATGCTGTAAGCGCTATATTTTACGAGATATGCATAGCCAACACGCTTAATTGGCTACCCAGGCAAGCTACACTGCCCCTCACTTTTCCCAAACCAGTAGTTTAATAGACGTGTAAAACTTCCCTTTTGTTTGGACAAATTAATGTTAGCCTCGGTAGCGCCTGTACACTTTGAAATTTCTACCAGCCTTTTTGATTTGTCCTGTTTCTTCTTTTTTTTTCTCTGTCTGTCCGTCTGTCTGTCTGTCTTTCTCACTTTGATAGTATGGCTTCATTTTTTGCGAGAATATACTTTGGGAATACAACCCCAAATGATCTGCCCAGTTTGCAGAAGTTGGTTTGAATTACACCCCCTTTCTATACCTCACGATAATTTCCTGTGGAAGTGTTTTTCCACATACAAGGTTGGTATTTGTAGCGTAGCGAAGGTAGCGTGGTCCTGATGGGTCAGAGTAGTGATGTATACGTACGCTGTCAAGTGTGTGTGTGTATGTGTGTGTGTGTGTGTGTGTGTGTGTGGCGAACGCCACAGGCACTAGGCACTACGGTAGTGTTCAAAGTGTAAGTTGCTGAACGCCACACAAATACGTTAAACAGTCTAACGGCAACTGAAGAGTGATTCTGGTGTGTTTACTCCAGCATAGAGTATGGTGGACAAATTTGCTGCGCAAAACATCTTTATGTAGAATTATGAGAAGACTTAACAGTGATTACTTTATTTATTCCACCAAAAAGACAATAACAAACCGAAAAATTAGATAGAAGAAGGAGGAGAAGAAGAAGAAGAAGAAGAAGAAGAAGATCTTTTTAGGGCAGAATGGACAAACTAATAGCTTTTTTACACCATGCCCTCACAAAGAAAAGCAAGAAACAACATCAAATGATCAAACAGTACTTAGCAAATATATTTCAGAACTACGAATAATGTAGATTCAAAGAAGAAACACACACACACAAACGTACCCCCCCCCCCCCCCCCCCCCCCACCCCACCCACACCCACACACACACACACACACACACAGAGTCACCCACACAATCGCTCACGCACCCACACTCGCATCCACATGCATACAGACACAGACACAACACACACACAGACTGGCAGACAGACACACACTCACCCATGCATACAATCAAATACGCACGCGCACACACTCACGCGCACACACACACACACACGCACACGCACGCACGCACGCACGCACGCACGCACACACACACACACACACATGGAGCGTCTGTATAAGCTGTCAAAAGGTTTTAAGCAATTTTGACTGGCCAGATCCCAACATAATGATACAAAATCAGTATCTGGCTGGATGTATGCATGAAAAAATAGCTTCCAGGTGTGCAGATTTAGAAATATTTTATTCTACTTAACTGAAACGTTTTCTTGGAAAGCCTTATACAAAGCACAGAAATACGTTCAGACCAGGATCGGTTATCATTTATAGTGAGTCCAGGTAAGTTGTAGAAACTGACTTCTTCTTATGTTTTATCTCGAACTTTTGCCAGGGAAATCTAATGATTTGGGGGTAATAATTAACAAAAAATTCTAGCTCAGAAACTACAAAAGATATAAAAATGAAATATATATGATTTTTGAAGGAAATTGAATGGAGATTTTTGAATCTGGGCTTCTTTTGTTTTAATTTTGATCATAAAAAAATATTTAGGCATTTAGATTTGGATAGACTTTTTTTGCACAATCAAAACATATGTATTTACCACTACAGCTTCACATCCAAAAAAGAACACAAAGCAAAAAAGTTGAAAATAAAGTTTGTATTGTCACACTACACCTGTAAATGAAAGTAAAACAGTCTAGAAGTCTATCCAGACGCTCACACTTCATGCAGATAGGTCAGTCCACGACCACGCCCCCCTCCCCCCCACCACGCCCCCTTGCTTGGACTTCAACCCTCTCTTTCACGCCTCCTCTTCCCCTACCTTTCCTGCTGCCCGTGTGTCACGCCGCGAGCAGGCCGCGCTCCCCTCTCGCGCTGACTAACACGCCGCTGGCCACTCGCACGCAGTGCAGAGTACACACTAGGCTAGCTCGTTCGACGTTGGTAACCAGTCAGCTGAACACACCCTTGAGATCGCACAGCACGACTCAATAACTGACGAATATGGTCGGCAATTCCATCACCATCATCATCTCACCTTCATGCTCGAGTGAGTCGCTGAATAAAAAGATTATACCTTTATCAAAAATGATTAGCAGAGCCCGCTCAGCTGTGTAAATACGTTGATTTGGTCGCTACGCTCGTCGAAGGTTGCGCCGCCATCTTTGCAAGCGAGACAAAGCGCTGGCTGGTCATCCAGTCAGTGATGAGGGAAAAATGGTCTTTCCCCTCACGTGTGGTCATTTGCATATTATTTTAATACTGTAGACATATAAGGCTTACTACGCACACTCTATTTCAGTCCTTTGATAGGAATAATTCAAGAAAAATGCATGACGTCAGTGGACGGCCATAGGCACTGGAAGTACATTTTTACTACTGCGTCAGCTGACGGCTTAAAGGCACTCAACGGGTTAATGTTCTGTCGTGTCTGTCTAATTGTAACCAGTATTAATTTGAATTTATGAAGATGAATTGCCATATGAAGCTGTGTACATCATTCTGTAAGGAGGTTCATACCACATCAGAGTTTTTTATTTTCATAGTAGATTTTCATTTGCAAAAAGTTCGAAAGAGGATATCAGATGAAGTTGAGGGTCATTTACACAAATTGTAAACAATATAGGTTTATTATACTAATGTCACCACATTATTTCACTTATGACATCGATCATCATCCTGTAGTACTGTTAATCGCACTTATGGCAATGATCATCATCCATCAGTCATTGATCATTTCCATTTCCCTCCACCGGCATTATTTTACTAATCCCACCAGATTATTTCACTTAAGACAGTGATCATTATCCTATGGTACTGTTGATCTCGCTTATGACAATGATCATCATCCATCAGTCAGTGATCATTTCCTGCCCTCCCCCCCCCCCCCCCCCCTCTCCCCCCGTTATTATTATACTAATGCCATCACATTATTGCATTGATGACAATAATCATTATCCTATCATATTGTTGGTTTTTTCCAATAATACAGTTGGCATGATTTCCCCTCCCTCCCTGTGCACATATGGGATATAGGCGGAGAGATATGAGCTTTCCCTCCCCCCCCCCCCCCCCCCCCCCTCCCTCCTCCCCTCTGCCCCTGTTTCTTATTTATTCCCCCCCCCCCCCCCCGCCCCCACCCACCGCCAGTCTGCCTTTCCAACCATTATCATGAAGACCAAAACATCCCCACATATAATAGTTATCATTATGATCACCACCTAGCAGTTTTGTTTGATGGATATTCCAACGCATTATTTTACTTATGACTGTGATCATCATTCAGTAGTGCTGTTGGCTTTTCCAATAATACTGTTGGCATGAGGTTCCCCCCCCCCCGCCCCCCTAACACACACACACACACACACACCATGCACACGTATGTATATGCAGATACAGATGTGCTTTCCCTCTCTCTCCTGCTCTCCTTCCTCCCTCCCCCCTCTGTTCTCTTTGTTTTCCCACTCCCCCCTGCCCCTTTTTTTTCTTTTTTCTCTCGTCCTTCCCCCAATCCTCCTTCCCGACCATCATTATCAGCACAAAACATCCCCACCTATATCTGTTATCTTTACGACTACTACCCATTAGTTCTGCTTGATGGCTACCCCCCCCCCCCTCCCCACCCCCTCTTTGTGTGTGTATGTGTGTGCGTTGTTTGTTGGCATGTCAACACTTTTTCCCATTGATTATTTCCATTCATTTCCTTTCCAACCAGTATTATTATACTATTATTTCAATACCAACACTATCTCACTTCTAATAATTAGTCTCACTACGACCATATTCATCTACAATACTGTATACATGATCCCCCCCCCCCCCCCCCCCCCCCCTGCGTCATTTTTCCCCTAAGACACTGCTATCCTTTTTCACATTGATCATTTCCATTTCACCTCACACAACATTGTCAGATTCATGCCAACACGTTATTTCACCCACTGCAATGAGCACCATCCAGCAGTACCGTATGATTTTCCAGTGACACTGTGTGCATGAGTTTTCCATCCCTCCTCCAGTTGCATACCTATGTGTGGGCAGAGAGAGATGAGCTTTCCCTTCCCCCTTGCTCCCTCCCCCTTTACTTTCCTTCTCCATCAGCGATAGCCCCTCATCCGTTTTCGCTGTCCTAAATGTTGTCCGTTTTTGCCTGAAGAAGACCCAAGAGGTCGAAATGCATTGTATTTTGTCCTGTAATCTGTTTGGCGGTAACTAACCCATTTTGGTCTAAATTTTGCTTCATTTTCCGCCCTCAGTCACCTCGTTTTTGTCTTTTCTTTTTTTTTCACTTTTTGTTACTTGTCTATAAAATTCGCACACCCCTTCATCAGGGGCGAGGCCTTTTAATGAGTGAATCATCCAAATCCCTGTGTGTGTGTGTGTGTGTGTTGTGTGTGTGTGTGTGTGTGTGTGTGTGTGTGTGTGTGTGTGTGTGTGTGTGTGTGCGGGCGCGCGCGCGCGCGCGCGTTCGCGCACATGTGTGTATGTGTATGTGATCTCACTGCGAGCGACCACCACAAGGCACAGCTGCAACACAAAGCAAGCAATGTGATGTGACAGTGGATCGATCGATAACACACACACACACACACACGCACTGCATCAGCCTGGCCTCAACGTAGAATCCTGTTGAACCCACAACACTTTTTTCCCCATCGTTTACATCTAGCTCGTCTAGAAAGTCGAAATTACTTTTCCGCTTGGTTCCGGATTCGTGTTTTGCTGTGTGTTGATTTTCTCTCTTTTGTTTTCTTCAATTTGTTCCAAATTTTGTAAGCGCTGACAGCGAGAAAGATGCCTCAAACCACGCGTTCTGTACGCACAAGTCTACAGTGAGTATACCTGCCGTGTGCTTGCCATATGGAGCAAACATGTCTCTGACCCTTATTTCTTAAGCTGTCCAGAAAAAAAGTGCGTTTTTTTGTACGAATATGAATAAACGAAAGTTCATCATATTTCATTTTCATATTCTATTGCAGTGTATAACATTGGATGGTATGTTATTAGACTGTGTTGAATCGTACTATTCTATTGCGATGTATAACACTGGATTGTATGTTATTAGACTGTGTTGAATCGTGCTGTGCTGTGTCTCAGTACACTACTGTATTGTAAAAGGCGTATTGTATTGTGGGCCCGTCTGTTTCAGCATGAACTCCTTGTCATCATGACTATCATCATATCCGATCATTCTGTCCCTCACTAATTGTTTTCCTTTTCTTTGTATTTTTTTTTTCTTTTAATGTTTTGATCTGTTGATATAATCGCGGGGGCTGATTTTACACGATTATTTTCAGTTTGTT
>JADBJO010008260.1:50000-60000 GCA_016801955.1 Conus betulinus | reverse complement strand
GTGACAGAGATTAAGGGCATTACACTCTGTTGCCGTACTTCTGGCCTTCACCACATGACATACGGCGTCATCGCTTTCGTCACAAGTGATCTGCCATGCGCCTGCACAAGTGGATTGACGTCGCCATGTTCTTTTCACTGACACTCAGCAACTTGTTTTGCAGCCAGCGGACAGCACTCAAAAACATTAGTGCCAGCACCATGTTTTACAGCACAAATGTCAGATGAATAGGATGTGTCATAAATTTGTTAGGTACCTGTAAGGACACACACACACACACACACACACACACACACACACACACACACACACACACACACACACACACACACAAGCATGTACGTACACACGCGTACAGAGAAAGAGAGACAGACAGACGACAGACAGACAGACAGACAAACGGACAGACAGACAGACAGAAAGACAGTTACTCACAGACTGTGACAGACAAACAGACGGACAGGCAGACAGACTCACATACATTTTCAGGGATTACAAAAATTCACCACCACCACCACCACCACCCCCCCCCCCCCCCCCCCTCACCTTTCATCCCCCAAAAACCCCCATTCCTATTCCCAACCTCTCCTCCTCCTTCCTCAACCAGCAGCCACGTATTGCTCTTTGCTTGCTTTTCAACATGAGAATTAGACTTGAGAAAGGTAGAAATAAACAACAAATAAGAAAATGCAAATCCACTGTAATCTTTTAAGCTTCCCCTCCCCATTTGCCACGTTGCTTTACGTATACTCTGAATTTTGACCCGCTTGAGAGAGAGAGAGAGAGAGAGAGAGAGAGAGAGAGAGAGAGAGAGGAGGAGAGGGAGGAGAGGAGAGGAGGGGGAGGGAGGGAGGGAGGGAGGAGAGTAGGGCCACCTTGTTTCCCAGTTAACAGATGTGACCTTGAATCTCCTCCGCCCTTCTCCAGTCGCTTTTCCACCCCCCTTCCCCAACCGACGTCTCTCTTGCGTCCTAACATTCACTCGATAGAGACCAAATCGCACCATGTATCCCATAAACAGTCAATAATTTGCATTCAGGGTAAACAAAACAGCAGACTAACCTTTTTTCAAATAATTAGATAATTAGTGTAGTTCTTGAAATCGGCATCATCAAAAAATGTAAAGAGAATTCACATCTTTTATACTTTGTTATTGACAAGTAAAAGGTGCCTGACAGTGTTCCGCAGAAGGTAGTAGCAAAGACCTTTCTATTGATCGAGGAATTATCTTCCTAACTTGTTCTGGGAAATCAGAGACATAGTCATCAAATGCCCACTCATCAAACGTTTCGAAATGAAACGAAACACAGGATAATGATAAGGTAGATTCCGTAGTGCTTTTTTCAGGTCTCTATTTTTACGCCACACGCATTCATCGATTACTTCTTTTTCGAAATGATCGATCGTTCCCTGTCTCAGAAGATTATGAAAACGCATTCGATCATGTACAGGGGCGCCAATAATGCAAAACGTACTAGAATGTCACCATATTGGTGGATTATTGAATGTTGTCCACGACCTGTATGCTAAGGCGGAGTCTTGTGTTCCAACTATTGTTCAACATGTTTCCGGTATAGATTAGGTGTGTGTACAAGGAAAAACCTTTTATTTTTTTTTTTTTCTGAATGATATGAAACATTTCGTTAGTAGCAAAAAAGTTTCTTTAGCAAGAATTTAGATTGACGGTGAACAGGTGTGTGCAGAGGATTTTGAAGTAGAACACATTTACATCTTCTTATTGTTATATACTGATATTACTGTCTTCTTTGCTTAATCCAGACCTGATAGGGCCCTTTGTGGCCGTTTGGACTACAAGCAACATTAGTTTTACCTCTAAGCTTAACCAATAAGATATCTCGAAAAATACAACCAAAAAGCGCGTACTTATGTGCATAACAATAACTTGAAAGTTGGTGTCCTGAAAGCCAGGAGGCGGGGCGGGAGTTCTAGAATAATCTCTCTCTCTCTCTCTCTCTCTCTCTCTCTCTCTCTCTCTCTCTCTCTCTCTCGTTTGATATCTCTCTCTCTCTCTCTTTCTCTCTCTCTCTCTCTCTTGCGCGCGCGCGCGCGCGCGCGCGCGTGTGTGTGTGTGTGTGTGTGTGTGTGTGTGTGTGTGTGTATGCCTGTCTATTGCCATAATGTAGCAAGCAGGGCAAAATACCTTCCTATAATTTTGCAAAAATTATGTGTTGAATACTGTTTTAATGCCCATGTTCAATCTGTTGCATGATATCGTGCTGAGAGTTGGGGGGTTTAGATACATCTGCTACTCATGTAGAAAGAGTTCATTTGTTACTCTTAAGAAACTGTGGAGGTTCATTTGAAGACATCAAATAATGTGTTTATGCGGAAACAAGCCGTTATACTATTTTATTTCAATTCATCTGTGCAGTTTATCAGTGTACTACTAACTAAAAAATTTACAAATGGATGATGAAAGATTGCTGCCTAAAGCACATAATGTGCCGTTAAGATTAGATTCACGTGGTAAAAAAGTGATGGGTTTTCTGGTATTTGGGATTTTTTTTTTTTTTTTTTTTTTTTTTTTTGGGGGGGGGGGGGGGGGTAATAGATTTGGATTCATATGGATAAATCAGAGAGTTGAAAATGTAAACGCTTTTCTGAAGCAGTTACGTCAAAAGCCGATAGATAATCAATGGCAAACTAGCTCAGAAACATTCAGAGCAGTGAGCGATATGTCTTTTACATTGCTTTTAAACAATCTATTAGTTCTGAGAAATATCTTCTACACGATAATTGACAGGCATATTAAAAGCTATCTGACAAGATTGAGATTCGGAATTATGGACATCAATGTGCATCAGCAGCGACACGCAAAGCCTAAACCATGTGTCTTCTTGTATGTAAAGAGAGGCAAATGAAAATGAATGACGCAAAGCAAAGCCTAAAATATCGATATGCTGTGTCTTGTATGTAAAGAGGCAAATAAAAAATAATGAATTTTTCACTTTGTGGCCAGCACTTATGGATGAACGGCGTGAAAGACATTCCTGGAAAATGTTGTGAAGACCTTGTGTCATTTCGAGCTGCTGTCGCACGCTCACGCAAGGCACTCAGTCCCTGCCAACGCGCATATTTCGCCACTTTTTTAATTTATTTTTACGGTAGTTAGACAACAACTGACAGTGTTGTGTTTGGTGTCATACGAAAGAACAAACACTCAAATAATGAGCTTAGTAATTTCGAACCATTTACTTCCAATGTGTAGACACGACTGTGCATTGAAAAAACGTGTCTGACAAGTAAAAAAAAAAATCTTTGTTTACATTCTATGCCGTTCTTTTACAACAACAAATCAGAAGATGAGGGAATGGCTGCATCTTCAAACAATTCACTTTCCTCTTTCTCTCATAGTTTTCTATCTCTCTATCACTCCCCTCATCACCAGATCCACTTTGTAATATGATTTCAAGCGCTTCATTGAGCGAGAAATCGCTACCACGCCTTCGTCTGACCGACATTTTCTCGCGCCCGCTTAGTGGCAAAGCCCAGTGCCGTCAGTTCCTTTGTTTCAAAGCTGCTGGGGTCAGCCAAGTTCACGATAGAGCACTAAAAGTAAGGACTACAACTCTCTACAACATCCCCAAGACTAGTTATAGAGCTTATTTCCTTGGATCATTTTATGGAAGGTGTAGGATTTTTTTTTTATGTTCCCGTCACCTGATAGTGGATGACACGGTAGAATGTATTGTCTGTCTGTCAGCCAGCCTTGGATGACATGGCTCGAGAGAAGGAAATCCCGTCAGCACACTATGGGTGACATGGCTGATAAATGGTTAAGAACATACACATATTTGTAGTTCTACTGTAAGGGGCCTTAGGCCTTTAAGGGGCGCACAACTTTGAATACTTGAATGAACTTATACGCTTCAGTCACTGTACATTTGTCATACGTTTATCTGTCTTTTAATTGTTGTCAAACGTCATTACATTGACTTGTATTAATGGATACTCCTAGACTATACCTCCATCAGATGGGACCATGGCCTACATTTATTTTATTTTATTTTATCATCTTTCTTTCTTCTTTCTTTCTTTCTCTCTCTTTCTTTCTTTCTTTTATTCATTCATTTTTCGTTCGTTTCGTTCATTCTCTCTCTGACTGCCTGTCTGTTTGTCTCTGTCTGTCTGTCTGTCTGTCTGTCTCTCTCTCTCTCTCTCTCTCTCTCTCTCTCTCTCTCTCTCTCTCTCTCTCTCTCTCTCTCTCTCTCTCTCTCTGTGTGTGTGTGTGTGTGTGTGTGTGTGTGTGTGTGTGTGTGTGTGTGTGTGTGTGTGTCGGATTGAAAAAAATAAGACACGCGTGGTGACGATGATGGTGATGGTAGAAGGCAGTTGTGGGAAGCAGAGTAAAAAGAATTGTCTCACGTTCAGTCAGTCTGGTTGAGACATATGGCGTTATTCGACCCAAATTTCAAAAACAGAAGACATGTAGGGGAGAAGGGGGTGATAATGTGTGTGTGTGGGGGGGGGAGGGGGGCAGGGGGGGGGAGGGGATAGAGGGAGTAGGAGGGGGAATGCAGCTATATAAGAAGTGGTAGAAGTCAGCCGACTCATTTCAGCGAATACACCTGGCAGGTACTCAACGAACTTCAGGACACATTCTTTTCACCTGGTAAGAATTTATGTTCCTCGTTTGTAGTGTTAGGCGTGGTCTGCCTGCTTTCTGTACTTCTCTTCGCCTTCTGTGGTCCGAGGTGAACAGTCAGTTGCCAAGAGACATCGGATATGCCATGCTGCGTTAATGGTGGGATATATCTCTGATTGTCATGTTGTTCCAGGGTTGAAATATTTCGGAGTACAGGCAATGTACTCTCCCTCCCTCCTCCCCCCCCCCCCCCCCCCCTAAATCTCTTGTCTGTCTGGTCTGTCTGTCTGTGTCTGTCTGTCTCTCTCTCTCTCTCTCTCTCTCTCTCTCTCTCTCTCTCTCTCTCTCTCTCTCTCTCTCTCTCTATACATCTATGATATTAAAAAAAAAAATCTTTGTTCAGAACATTGGAATTTTTGTAATAATCTGCTCTTCGATGATCATCAGTAAGTGTTCTGTTATGGAGCAACGTAACAAACTCTGGAATGTACGTGTGCTTGGGGTGAGAGAGGGGAAAGCAGAGACTGAGGAGGACTGTATTCAAAAGTGTGTCAATATCTTCTCAGTGAAAGCGGGCATGTCGGTCAGGACACAGATATTGAAATCGCCCATCGCACAGGTTAGCCAGGGGGCAGTGGACCAAGAGCTATCATCGTTCGATTCTTTTCTAGGAGACTGCGTGGACGGGCGCTGGCGGAAAGACGGAAGTTGAAACAATCTGGTATTTCTGTCGGCGAGGATCTGACTTATCACCACTAGAAACTGCTAAAAAACAGCCAGCGACCACTCGGCAACAAGCGCGCGCGCGCACACACACACACACACACACACACACACACACACACACACACACACACACACACACACATACAGACGCGGGCGAGCGTGTGCTAAGGAAACATTTCTATTATAATAAGATACTTTTTTTTTAATTATTCGGGGATGTGAAGGATGTCGGACTGTTTCTTGGATTTCGAACGGAGTGAGCTTCAGCGTCTAATAGGCTTCCCCCTGTTGAAGGATGCCCGATGCCATTCCCGTCCGTGCCCTCGTCCTCTGTCTCCCTCTCCTCCGCCCGGAGTTTACCTTCTCTGTAGTTTCCTCACCTTTCGCTTCGCTGGCCCTCCCCCTTCGCAGTTGGCTGGAGGATGTTTCGCTAGGTAAAATGCAACGGCCGGAACAATTATGGGAGGCATGACAGCACGCGTAGGATATGAGACCGTAAACTAATACAGGATTTTTGTTTGGTACCCTGACGCCCCTCATTGTTGAGTCCAACGCACTTTGTGCCAATGCATTTTATAAATGTGTTTGATATGGTTTTTGTGTCTCAATGTGATTTTTGTCACTGTATTGTTTGAAACTCACATGTCGCAAGTTTCTGTTTAATTGTTGATCTTTGAGATGTATTTAACTGGGTTTCTAATTGATACCCTGGCGCTTCGATTATTGATTCTGTTATTGATGCCATCAACGTGTTTCTATAATGAGCATGCTACAGCAATCGATGCATTTCATGAACATATTTGAAAGTTGTTTTTTTTTTTTCTGTCACAACTAGTGATGTTTATACTGTTATTGTTTTCATGCAGATGCTTGGCAATACTTCTTTACCTTGTGCAGGCCTAGGGGAAAGCATTGTATGTCACTGTGGGTTGCATTTTATATGAGATGAATCAGACATTCATCTTTCAACGTGTGCAGCAAGTAGTATTTTAATTCTCTGTCACCCTTTGCATGTCTCAGCCATTAACGTGTGTTTTGTGTTTCATGGTCTTCTACGTGCTTGAAGTATACAGTGTAGATTTTTTGTGTATCAACGTTTGTTTCATTTATTGATTGGCCATCTGTTGGTGTCTTTTTGGTGTACTTCAGTCCCTGGCACATGTACAGTATATTTTTGTGTGTAAAGAAACGGTGTCTGATTTGTTCATGCGTTTGCTACCCTTTTAAGAGGTTCTCAAGATTGGTTGTAGAAGTGTGGAAGGAGGGGGGTGGGTGGTGCAGGGGAGGGGGTAATGGTGCATTGGCCCCACCTGCATTTCAGTCTTTAATGTTATGAATATTATCTCTCCCTCTCTCTCTCCTCTCTCTCTCTCTCCTCTCTCTCTCTCTCTCTCTCTCTCTCTCTCTCTCTCTCTCTCTCTCTTCAATTACACGCGCACACATATCTGCACACACGCACATGCACACATATGCGCAAGCATACATGCACGCACAAACCCAAGCATGCATGCACACACACACAAGTACTCACACTCAAACGCACGCACGCACACCGCACACACACACACACACACACACGCGCGCGCGCGCGCGCGCGCGCGCGCACACGCACACAAAACTCACACACATTAACACACTGCACACTCGCTGTATATATATATATATATATATATATATATATATATATATATATATATATATATATATATGTGTATGTATATACGACCGAGGGCTATATTAATCCTTCACAGAATTTCAAGACAAACGAGAAATTGTTGCATTGTTACTTACATATGTAAATATTTTTGACGCTGTGATACATTTGGCTCATCAGATGTGGTCTTCAATTGCTTTTTTCATCTCCGTTCAAATGTTTCCTACTCCCATTATCCCCTCTATCGTTTCCGTCCGGCTCGGGTGCCGAAATGCGTGGGAAGATAAGTAACGTTACGTTCTTCATTCGTACTGTCCTAAATGTTATTTGTTCTTGCCCGAAGAAGACCCAAGAGATCGAAACGCACTGTGTTTTGTCTTGTGCTTGTCTGTGTCCTTGGCAGTAACTAGCCCCCTCTCTTTCCAAATTTTTTAAAAACGTAAGATATTTTGTGATTGTGAACGGAAAGGTATTTCAGGGTTTTGAAATAAAAAGGGGGTGCCGTCAAGGCAATCCCATTTTACCATATCTATTTGTTTTGTGTGCAGAAATTTTGGCATGTAAAATCAAGGAAGATGAAAGAATAAAGGGCATTACAATACTCGGTACTGTTTTCAAAATTAGCCACTTTGCAGATGATAGAGTATTTACATTAGAAGAAGATAGAATGTCATATGAAAAGTTATATGAGACTTTACAGGGTTTGAAGCTTTTTCCGGACTTAAACTGAAATATGACAAAAATTACATTAGAATAAGATAAAAATGTCATATGAAAAGTTGTCTGAGACTTTACAGAGTTTTGGAGCTTTTTCCGGAATTAAACTGAAATATGAAAAAAAAACTGTAAATGTATGGTTAAGAAGACTGAAGGATTCAAAATGTCAGTATCTGCCGGAAAGATAAATGAAATGGAAACCACCCAAATATAAAATATTAGGGATCTGGTTCACAGAAAATACATTAAAAGTGACACAAATCAACACAGCAGATAAATTCAATGAAGTCAAACAATTGTTCAGAATTTAGTGAAAGGGTATATGTACACCCCTAGGCAGGATTGCAATACTACAGGTCATGAAACTTTCAAAAGTCATGTACCTGTGGATTCTGTTACCAAACCCTACTGAAAACGAAACAAACCAGCTTCAGAGACTATGTTTTGAATTTATATGGGTTTTAAAAAACCGGACAAGATCAAAAGGAATACGTGGTACATTTCGTCGAAAATGGAGGTATAGCTGAACCTCATTTAGACAAACATATACAATTTCTAAAAATGACCTGGGTAAACAAATTGAGGGTTCACTGCCAGAACCCAGTATCTCGCATTTTTGTCGATTTTCATTTTTTTACACTACACTATCTTTTCCAGTGTGATCTTTCACCTAGTAAACTTTTTTTTGGTCATGGCATTGATTTTTGATCCGTTATTGATAAAACCAAAACCCCAGTATCTTCAAATGTAGAAGTAGCTTCCCCCTGAAATCCATTAACTCGACATGCTGTGTTCTGCCCAGTTTGTATGAGCAGTCCTTTTCACACACAGTGACTGCCAGAACCCCGTATCTTAAACGAAGGGATTCTGGCAGTCAGAAAACACCAGTGATTTGGAAGAGTAAGCTATCACTTATCTGGAGATAAGTGTATTTGGTGAGATTCCGCCAAGAGAAGGAAAGTAACTGAGCCCGGGAAAACCCAGTGTATAAAGCTACTGGGCTGTCACTGTCAGGATTGTTTATAGCTTGGCAGAAAGTGGGCCCATAGCTGAGCTGCAGGGCTGGAGTTCGTAACACAAAGAATATGTTTCATGACGACTATGTAGAGAGATTTTGTGCGTAAATGAGTTCGTAACTTTAGTAGTGCCCCCCCCCCCCCCCCCCCCCCCTCCCTTCCACACACACACAAAACACACACACAGACACCACAACCATTAACCCTGTTCGTTGCTACGCTAACAGCACAGATGCTCAGCTTTATCAGCATCCAGATTTTTTTTTTTTTTTTTTTCCCTCCACTCAGTCCCTTACACACCATGCATAGTCTGTATGTTCTCCCACAAATGGACACGGTCTTGCTCATTTTAGTGTTTTGGCATTTTAAACAAAATGTCTGGGTTTGTTAATGTTCTAGTGCGATGCACTGGCACTCTCACACCGATAATATACTGCCTATGCAAAGAGAACAACATAAATGAAACAAAAGACTTAATACTTAATTAACTTTCTTTTCTTTCATGTTTCCCAAAGAGAGAGAGAGAGAGAGAGGGGGGGGGGGGGGGGGGGGGGCAGACAGACAGACAGAGGTGGCATCGTAGAGTTGTATGTAGAGTTTGCTACAAATCGTGCCACCAGTTGGCTGGTCCCCAGTAAGGCCGGGCTTATAGCGAAAAGAAAGAGTCCACAAGGAAGGCATGAGGAAAGCCAAGAAGTGCGACAATAGGCGTGATAGGTTGGCTTGTTAGGTGTTTTTTCCACCACTTTCCCCTCTCCCCCAATGTCGATCCTACATCCCCTCCCCTCCCCAAATCTCCGGTTCCCCACCCCCACCCCACCCAAGCTCACACCCCCTCCTGCCCTCTCTTCCTTGAGTTTTAGTATTTAGGATAAATAGCTTGGGTTATACAAGGACTGGCCTTGCGTGTGATCATTTTGTTACAACTTATTCTTTAAGCTAAAATTAGCGGCTATCATAATGAATAAATAGCATACCAATGATATAAAATATTGTATGTGTATATGCGCATGTGTTCGGCACTTAAACTTTGTGACTAAGCGACTGAGAGAGAGAGAGAGAGAGAGAGAGAGAGAGAGAGAGAGAGAGAGAGAGAGAGAGAGAGAGAGACAGACAGACAGACAGACAGACAGACAGACAGACAGGCAGACAGACAGAGGGAGAGACAGACAGAGAACATAATGCTACTTTGAGGCAAGTCGTGGGAATCACGAGATTCCAGGTTGTTTTGTGGAGAGAGTGTGTGTATGTTTGAGGTATTTGGGGTGTGTATGAGCCACG